>JAQQSW010012320.1:0-12552 GCA_028646575.1 Pseudocheirus occidentalis | reverse complement strand
AGAGAGAGAAAAGAGAGAGAGAGAGAGAAAGAATGAGAATGGAAGGAGGGAGAAAGGGAGGGGAGAGGGAGACTCACAGAAGGGGGAGGGGAGAGACAGACAGAGCCAAAGACAAGAGAGAGACAGAAACAGAGATAGAGGGGGAAAATAGATAGAGGGACAAAGACACAGAAGAGACAAATGGCAGGTTGAAGGCAGACACTCCGTGAGTAGCATCTCCCCTGTCTAGGATGCTGAAGTGCCTGCTATTTCCTGGTCCTTGTGAAGCCGTCTTTAGCATACAAGCTGATGTACAACAGTTCTTTGAGAGGCTAAAACACTTCTTTCCTGCCAGCTGATGCCAGGCCTGAGCACCTGATGATGTGCCCGTACAGTACCTGGGATCCAACCCCTTTGTGTGGGATAGCGGAACTGTAGGATCACAGAAGACTCTCCCATCCAGTGCCAAGGGAAACACACTGAGTTACAGTACCTTTAGAGGTCATCCAATGGGCAAGTCCTACATCCTGTCTCTTCCTTGGCTCCCAGCAGTCCTGGGGAGTACTCATAACCCCCAGCTACCTGCGAGGCAGGGGGCCGGAGCACTAGGGACAGGGAGAAGCTTGACAGGGTGATTATGCTTGCTAGATTTTGTATTTTCAACATTAGGTAAATCCTGTTTGTTCTCAATATAATATGAAGTCATGACATAAATTCCTACTAGCCTAAAGGGAGTCGATGAGTAAGGGCTTGGAGCATTATTGTGAGTAGTTTGAAGCCCAAACCGGTTAGATTATCAGGGGAACAGGTTGGGGTGCTCTAAAACGTGAATGGGATATGAGAACAGCTATGTCCCAAAGACCTATATAGACACTCAGCTGTTGTTCATAGTTATGAGTAGTCAGGGCTCCCAGCAGGCACTGGATTTCCTCAGCCAGTAGCCCTAGGGGAACTGGGCATCTTTTGACTCCTCATATAACTCTCCCTAGCTCCCAGAATGTGGCATCTTCCATCTCTCCATCTCCAACTCCTGGAGCTCCATGCAGCTCCCAATAGGCAACACAAGCCTGTCCTTGAGGGGAAAAAATATGCTGTAATAAATCTTTCTTGGTCTCCTTTTCACTGAGCACAAAAGAAGAAGACCTCTGAGGAGACGCTGTTCTCTCTTCATCACAAGAACATAGATTTAGAGTTAGAAAGAAAGGGATCTTAGGAGGCCACCTAGACCTACTCTTTCATTTTTCACGTGAAAACTTTGACCTTTGACTTTAAATGACCTGCCCATGGTCCTGAAGGTAGTCATTAACAGGGACTGAATTTGAACCCACAGGATGTGGGATTGTGGTTCCAAATCCAGCATGCTTCCACTGTGCTACTCTGTAATATGTAACAAGAGATAGCTCATGAGACTTTTATTACATTTTTGTAATTCTTTTGCTGAACTCCTTCTAAGATTTACCAGAGGGCGCCACTATTTGTCCTCTTCCAAGAATATCTCAGTCATTGATTACCATGTTCTAGTAGAGTGACTATACATTTTAATAGCTTTTCTCCCTTCGACTGGGAGAAGTGTTTTCTGCTGGAGCAAGTACTTCTTGTTTGTTTAGAAGCACCCTAATTTTTCCCTAATTATATCTTTTAAATCTTAAAGAATCTCTCTGAGACAACTTTGTATAATTTTTCAAATCAAATTATCCAGTTCACACTCATGCCAATGCCCATATCCTGACAGTTAAAGGTCAAACAAGAACAGGTGGCAACTTGAAAGCCAAAGGCCCAACCACACCAATGGTAAAGCGGGGCTCTAGCCATGTATGTATTTTCTCATGGCATATAACTCCTAGGTGAAGGCAAGATGGATGGAAGAAACATCTGAAGTATTGATCACACCAATGCTAAGCTGGCTTTGGCAGCTGGGGGTGTGTGTGCAATGGATACAGTGATGAGGTTGAAGTTAGGAAGAGTGGAATTCAAATCCTACCTCAGTCAATGACTAGTTATGTGACCCAGAGCTAGTCATTTCAATCTCTCAGCCTCAGTTTCCTCATGTGTTGTGTTCCTCCAAACAGAGAGTTGTGCCCAATGACTTCTAAGGTCCATCTTTTCTGGCTCTAAATCTACAAACCTGTCCAGAGTGGGGCATTCCCGCTGTCCAGTGTACCTAGCATGGAGCCCCGCATGGAGGGGGAATTCAGAGGAGGTCCCTGCTCTGCTTCATTTCCTTCAGGTTCTTTTCTTGTGTCATCATCAAAACCCATCACAGGACCTCCCTTTCCTTTCACTACTTTCCCTACCTCCTCTTTTCCTTATACTGTCTTTTCTTTCTTCTTCCTTTCCCTCCCTTACTCTTACACTTTTCCTACTTTCTCTTTTCCTTATACTATCTTTTCTTTCTTCTTCCTTGTTTTCCCTTCCTTACCCTCATTTTCTCTTTGCTTTTTCTCTCCTCACA
Organism: Pseudocheirus occidentalis; assembly: GCA_028646575.1. NCBI lineage: Eukaryota > Metazoa > Chordata > Mammalia > Diprotodontia > Pseudocheiridae > Pseudocheirus > Pseudocheirus occidentalis. The sequence goes on along the minus strand of JAQQSW010012320.1, from coordinate 10,121 downwards.
TTGGTAATTCTTTTTCAGTTCAATAAACATTAATACTAATAGCTAGCATTTATTAGACACCTACTACATGCCAGGTATTATGCTAAGCACGTTACAAATATTATTTCATTTGATCCTTATAACCACTTTGGGAAGTAGGTGCTATTATTATCCCCATTTTACAGTTGAGAAAACAGAAACAGATAGAGGTGAAGTGAGTTGCCCAGGGTCACACATCTAAGTGTCTGAGACTGGATTTGAATTCAGGTCTTCCTGACTCCTGGCCCAGTACCCTATCTGTGGTGCCATGTTTATAACAGTATAGTCCAGGGGTGGGGAACCTACAGCCTTGAGGTCACATGTGGCCCTCTAGGTCCTCAAGTGCAACCCTTTGACTGAGAAGGGTCACATGTGGCCTTGAGGCCTCAGGTTCCCCACCTGGTAGTCTAACAGAGGCTCTTTTGATCCTGTCTGTAGAGGACATCGCAGGAAGTACACTGGAGTTGGGTCTTGAAATTTCAGAGGTGAAGACTGGTCAGATGGGGAGGGAGGGATCATGTAAGACATGGGGGACTTTAGGAGCAAAAGGCACAGAAAATGGAGCCTTTGGTTAGAACAAAACGTACATGAAGGAGGAATCATTGGGAATAAGGCTGCAAAGGAGAAGACTGGAGTCAAATTTTGGAGGGGTCTTGAATACTGGAATACAGAATCCACACTTTGTTCCCTAGGCAACGGGGAGCTACTGAGAGTTTGAGGAGAGAGGAGCCGCCCAATTACAGTAGTACATTATAGGTATTAGTGTAAAAGAATCATTAGGAAAGCCAGATACTCGATACAGTGGCTATTAAAATAAAGCAGGAGAAAGAGATTGGCGCCTGAACTACGGTGGTTTCTGTGAGCATAGAAAGCTCTCAGGTGGATAGATGTGAGAGATATTGCAGTCTATTCCTCCCTAGTCTCACAGCCATCCTGTGGAGTGACCTCTGTATGTCCATCCCTGGAACGCTGAGGCCTCTGGGAGTTTGTGACATCAAAGCAAGTCAGCCAATAGTAGCTCCTCAGCCGTGGACCTGGCCCCTGGTCTTTCAGCTGCTCTGGCCTTGTTTTTTCATTTTTGACTGTCAGGGCCTGGGGCTATTGGCTTAAAGTACTGCTGCAGAGTATGATGTCAACTGACCCCGTCTAAGCAAGCGGTGGCTGCCTCCCCCAAATCACGATGTGGCTAACGGTCAAACTTCTCTTAGGCCGGAGGTGCTTACTCCAAGTCTCAGAGAATGAGAAAATATTTACCTTAAAGCGACTGGTGTCAAAACAACTTCATGTCCCTGAGAAACAGCAGCGGTTACTCTTCAGAGGCCAGGTCCTGGCTGACAACAAGCGTCTCTCTGACTATTGTATTGGACCCAATTCTACGCTCAACGTGATCCTCCGTCCCTTGGAGAAGGCATCCCCTGAGAGGCCTTCCCAGCCTCAGTCTCTGTCTGAGTCCCAGTCCTTGTGGCCTCAGCTTACCCAGATACTGACCAAACATTTTAGCCAACAGGATGCAGAGAAAGTGATCAGTCATCTAAAAGAAGAACACAAGAAGCGTTTACAACAAATGAACCTGGACAACCTTGAGCGAATCTCAAAATTCTTGTTTCCAGAAAGGAAGTATCCAGGAACTTCAGGCTCTACTGTCCAGTCCAAAGGCGATATGAAGCCCCGAGGAGATAAGAAATGCAATCTAGCACCCAAGGATGGCTTAAAACCAGAAAAGTTACCTGGTAAATAAACCTGACATGTCTGAAATTATTTATGATGTGGATATTTTTTTTGTTATAGTATGTTTCCTGGAGACTTTTGTTTCTCCCAAATTCCCTTTTATAGATACCCTCGCCTGTCTTGAATTTCTCAAACCAGTTTCTGAAAGCTATGACTTTTAGTGATTTCCCTATGCCTCAGTTTCCCCTTTTGGTAAAGTCATATCATCTCTTCTCTATCAAGGCCTCCAAACAGGAAGAAAGGATAGAATGAAGGACATTTACAAACTTATTTGAATTTCTAAAAGCTGGACCCTAGAGCACAGGTTTTTAACTCGAGTTCAGATACTTAGATTTCAGGGATTCCATAAACTTGGACTGGAAGAACTTACATCTTTTCACTAACCTTTAACTGAAACTTAGCATTTCTTTCAAATGTGAAAGCAATAAACATTATTCTGAGAATTGGGGCTTCTCCAGATTGACAAAGGTAGGCTAGGATACCAAAAAGTTAACAATCCCTGGCCTAGAAGAACGTATCAGATCCTACACTTGACTTTCTTCCAAGGGCTGAGTGACCCCTCCTGCCTGGAGAAATCTTCCAAGTCATTAGAAAGTACCTTCAAGGATTCAGGCCTCATAGAAGAGTAGAAATAACATAGGCCGTCGAACCATGGGCATGGGCATAGAGGCGAGTCTAACAGCTCCTGTAACCCAGAGATGAAAGATGCAGGTGGGCTTGTCTTATAAGTGGTTATACTACATTGTCTCAAGTAGGGAAGGAGCGCTCAGCTCAGATTCTTAGTTAATTAATTAATAATTATAAATATATTTAATAAATATATGAATAATTAATTGAATAATAACAATAGCTAGCATTTATATCACATATACTATGCGATAGGCGCTGTATTAAGTATTTTTCAGGTTTCTTGTTTTATCTTCATAACAACTCTGGGAGATAAGTGTTCTTATTGTTGTTTAAACTTTTAAAATTTATTTTAACATCAAAAAATATTTAAGTTCCAAATTCTCTCACTCTCTTGAGAGTAAGTGCTATTATAATCCATTTTTCAGTTGAGGAAACTGAGGCAGGCAGGTTAAGTGAATTGCCCAAGGTCGCATAACTTAGTAAATCTCTGAGGCTGAATTTCAGCCCAGGTGGGACACTAGGTAGGTTGTCAAGCAATCTCTTTGTCCACCACCAGATGGCGCACCTAGGTCCACATCCCAAGGCTTCTTTCAGAGACTTTTCCCAGAAACTCTTGCATGGGTACCAACGACTTGCAGCCCCTGGCCACATAAGAACAAACTGGCCAGGGTTTCCCAAGATTCTCAGTGGTTCCCAGACTTCTATTCTCTCTCCAGGCCCAATCTTATGTAGTCTGATGTTGAAAATACAGATTTAAGCTTCAACTTGCACTAAGAATTTCAGGACACCCTATCTAATGATGACTACAAGGTATTTCATCACTTGATCAAAATGATCCAAACTTCACCCTGTTTAGATTCTTATCTCTTTTGGAACTTTGCGTGACACAAAGAACCGCACTCTCCATTTCTGGATTACCCTTACTGAATGGATTTTAAAATACAGATGTCCCTTTATCACATGAACCTACTGGAAAGGCTGAGAGCAGTCACTGATAAAGGTCTTAAATTTCTTTATTCCCACCCTCAGGAGCTGTTCTTAGGAAGGTCTGAGTTTCCTGTTTTATTCTGGCCAAAAGAGCAATTATGGTGAGGAGCCTGGGCTTGGGGGTGGGGAGAAGAAGGGGGGATGGAGAAATTTTTCCCAATGTCAAAGTCATTAAGAGAGGAAAGGGAACAGAAGGGAGAGCTTTTGATACTTGGCTAACAGTTTGCACAGGTGGGTGTAACCCTGGGGTCTGGAGGGGCCCCCATGATCAAATGCAGCAGTTCCAAAGTCATTGCCAGTTGGAGTGTGAGGCAAACTTTCCTGGCATCCCTGTCTGGACCTCTTCTGGAAAGTTTCCCATAAAGTAGACAACTGCCTTTGTTTTAAATGCCCCTGAACAGCACAACATTACACACCACACCAGCTTCTTGGCAACTCTCTTTAATTTGTCAACTCCATTTATGTTAATCTCCTGAGGCTATGCAAGACACACATTTCCTATCTTTTTGGCTCCTCTAAGATGGAAATCATTTAGGCAAATACAAAAGGAAAGAAAACTCGGAATAAACCCCAGCTGTTTCAAATGTGGGTTAACCTTTCAGGTGAATATTATCTAGCAGGGTTTTGGCAAGACAGTGTGTGACATTCTGATGTGCCAATGTGAAGTTGTTCGATGATTCTATGGATAGAGTGCTGGGTGTTTAAATCTGTCCTTGCATACTAGCTGTGTGACCCTGGGTGAAGCCTTAGACTCCTCATTTGTAAAATGTTAAAAAAAATAGCATCTACTGCTTAGGGTTGTGAAAAAATGAGATAATCATAAAAGTAATTTGCAAATCTCAACACACTATTATATAAATGTTAGCTATTATTCTTATTAAATATCACTGATTTTTGTACCTCCAGTGCCTTGTATGTGGTGTATAGTAGGCACTTAATGTTTGTTGATTGAATGAATCAAATGCCAGCTATCATCATCATCATTCATGAGAGAGGGCAGACCCTGGGTAAGCCCTCCATGGGGATGGAACAACAGTTGTTTTGAGTGACCTGGGCACTTTTCCTCCCTCCCAATTCTGTGTTTTGTGTGATTGATACACTGGTGGACTGACTTCTTGAAAGGCAGTTGGGCAAGGGGTTGGAATGGGACAACTGTTGTGGTGTGTCTTGATTTCTCTTTCTTCTGCCAGTGCATTATGGTAGGAAGTACATTGACTCTGGAGTCAGAGAATTATTCATCCCATGTCAGACACTACCTGTGTGACCTTGGGTAGGTCACTTAAACTCTTTGAGCCTCAGTTTCCTCATCTGTAAAATGAGAAGGTGAAGGGAGGTAGATGAGATGATTTCCAAGGTGCTGGGACGAGGCTTGACACATGCTCCATAGTCAGTGGTCAGTTCATGGGAAGGATGAGTCTCGGCTGGTGAAATTCAGATGGAGTTCGTTATTGCGTAGGATTTCTGAGTAAGCTTCTGAAACTACTGCCACATGCCCAGGGGGTATTGTCTTGCATAATGCAATACAACAATACAAGGTACTATATTGAACAATACAAGCCTTGAACATTCAACTGCAGACGACAGATATGAGAACATTCAGTGACTTGGGGGACGTCTATCTGCCAACTGCAATTGGGTAGTGTTAGGACCAATGCCATTATCATCTTGCCACAGGGGCTGCTGCCAGGCCTGGCGATCCTGTCCACTGCCTGAACCAGACATGTAATCCAGTCATATCAACAAAAGTAAATTAAATGCTAAGACTTGTGCATACAAAGATGTAGGGCATACAAAGATAGAGGAGGCAGCTATGCGGCTCTGTGGATAGATCGCTGACCTTGATGTCAGGAAGACCTGAGTTCAAATCCATCCTCAGACACTTACTACCTGTGTCACTGAGCAAGTCATTTGGCCTCATTTGTTAAATAAATGAATGAATGGATAGATAGATAGATAGACAGACAGACGGACTAGATAGATAGATAGATAGACAGACAGACGGACTAGATAGATAGATAGATAGATAGATAGATAGATAGATAGATAGACAGACGGAGAGACGGACAGACATATAGAGGGATATGGAGCAGTCCACTCTAAAAAGGGCACCTATTTCTGAAATTTACAGAGTTTCCAGGGGAAATGATAAATTGTGACTTCCCCAGTGTGACATAGACAATACGTAACAAAGGTAAGACTTGAGCCCAGGTCTTTCTGCCTTCCCTCTCAGCTCTGTCTACTGCACCACACTACCTTCATGATTTCTGTCATAGATACTGCCCCACTTCTCTCCTCTGTCACTGCCTCATCTCCTCACACCTGGACTATTGTAATCATCTATAGGTTGCTCTTCCTAGCTCCAGCACATCTTCCACTCAGCTGTCAAAGTGAGCGTGTCACACTCTTCCTCAATACACTCCAGTGGCTCCCTATTACCTCCAGGATCAAATGAAAAATTCTCTGTTTGACTTTGAAAGCCTCTTATAATCTGGCTCCTTCTTACCTTTCCTCTCTTCTTATCCTTTATTACAACCCCTCCTCTCCTACCCCAGTGACACTGGTCTCTTTTTGGTTCCTTGAACCAAATCCTTGAAACACACACACACACACACACACACACACACACACACACACACACACACCCCACTCTGGGCATTTTTGCTGACTGTCTCCCATGCCTGGAGCTCTCCCTCCTCATCTCCCTCTCAGTTTTCCTGGCCTCTTTCAAGATGTAGCTAAAATCCCACCTTCTGCAAAAAAGCCTTCCCTAGTCGTCCCCAATCGTTGTGCCTTCTCTCTGAGGTTACGTCCTGCATAATTTATCCTGTATAATATGCCTTGTTGGTTTGCATGCTGTCTTCTCCATTAGCCTGTGAGCTCTTGGGGAGCAGGGACTTTTTGCCTGACTTTGTATCCCTGGTTTGCACAGTGTCTGGTCCATAAAAGGTGCTGAATAAATGGCCTGTTGACTTGACTGACTTGCCCTACCTCTTTATAGAGGGTCTGCAAGACAACTGGAGGGGAGAGCTATGGGTGGGGGGATTAGTAAAGGCATCACATAAGAGAGAAGCTTTAACTGACCTTCAGGGAGGTGGAGGTGAGATGGGAGAGTGCTCTAGGTACCAGGGTGGGCGTGGGGACAGCCTTTGCAACACATCTGGAAAGAAGAGGGAATATTATTAGCCAGTAGGCCTAAACTGTAGAATGTATCAAAGAGATAATGTGTAATAAGTCTGGGAAAGTAAGCTTGTAAAGGGATTTAAGGACCCAAGAGAGGTTTGCATTTTAACTTAAAGGTCCTTGGAAACCGTGCAGGGGTTCTTAACCTGTGGGTAGCGACCCCTTTGGGAGTCAAATGACCCTTTCACAGGGGTCACCTAAGACCATGGGAAAATACATATTTCTGATGGTCTTAGAAACCGAGACACCCCTTCTCTATCTGTGTCGAGGTGGGTCCGCCCACATGCAGATACAACACATACGAGTGTTAAAGGGTTGAGGCATTAGGAAGGTTGAGAACCACTGTGTTAAAGCTTCCCAAGGAGTAACATAGTCAGGCTCAAACTTTAAGAATATAATTTTGAACTGTGTATAACCTTTGACCCAGCAATATCACTACTAGGTCTGTATCCCAAAGAATTTTTTTTTAAAGGAAAAGGACCTATATTTACAAAAATATTTATAGCAGCTCTTTTTGTGATGGTTAAAAATTTTGAAACTGAGATGATGGCCATCAGCTGGGGAATGGCTGAAGAAGCTGTGGCATGTGATTGTGATGGGACACTATTGTGCTACAATAAATGATGATCAGGAGACTTTCAGAAAAACCTGGACTTACATCAACTGAGACGGAGTGAAGTGGGCAGAACCAGGAGAATGCTGAACACAGTAACAGCAATATTGTAAGGAAGATCAACTGTGAATGACTTAGCTATTCTCAGCAATACAAAGATCCAAGACAATTCTGAAAGACTCATGATGGAAATTCTATGCACTTCCAGGGAAACAGCTTACAGAGTCTGAATGCAAATTGAAACAAATTTTTTTTTACTTTATTCTCTTTTTTTGGTTTGTGTTTTCTTTTACAACATGGCTAATATGGAAATACATTTTGCAAGACTGCAAAAAGAAAGTATTATTTTGGTAGTTATACAGAGAATAGATTGAAGAGGGAAGAGACTTGAATCAGGGGGATTAGTAGGCAATATTGCAAGAGTCGAGGAAAGAGGTAATGGGAATTTAGGTTATGGTGGTGGCCATGTGTGTAGAGAAGCAGATAGATAGATTCAAGAGAGGATGAAGAAGTAGAATCAACAAGACTTGGCTACTGATTGGGTATAGGATGTGAGGGAGAGAGAAGAAGGGAAGAAGAAGCCAACATTATGAACTTGGGTGACTGCAAAAATGGTGATGCACTCGACAGAGGACATGCAATGGCAGAACTGCTCAAATTTTATCTTGCTTTTATTTTCTCTGCCAAGGAGAATGACCTTTATTTTGGAACTGACAGAACAAAAAATTACTAAAAGAGAGCTGATACAAGATAAGAGAGCATGTAATTACACTTGATAAGTTCAAGTCACTTGGCTCAAATAAGCAAAATCCTTGGGTTCCAAAAGAACAAATTATATCAATGACACTTGAAAGATCATGTAGACTGAGGGAGGTCTTGCAGGGATAGAGAAAGGCAGTTATTGGTCCAGTAGAATAGTCTATAAACTATTATAGGCCAGCAAATTTTCCTTTGATTTTTGGTGGTCTTCTTGAACAGATCATTAAAGAAGTGGTTAGTGAGCATCTAGAAACAGTATTACAAAGTGCTAGGATTCAGTCCATCAACAAGCATTTATTAAGCACCTACTGTATGTCAGGCACTGTGCTAAGCACTGAGGATACAAAGAAAGGCAAAAGACAGTCCTTGATCTCAAGTAGCTCACAGACTAACAGGAGAGATGGCATCTGAACAAATTGTACCAACAAGATGTATACAAGATAAAAAGAGGATCTCAGAGGGATGACACAAAGATTAAGAGAGTATGAGAAAGGCTTCCTGTCAAAGGTGGGGTTTTAGCTTGGACCTAAAGGATGTCAGGGAAGTCACAAGGTAGAGATGAGGAGGAAAAGAACTCCAGGCATGGCGGAAGGCCAATGGAAATGCTAGTGTGGCTCAGTCAAGAATAGGTCAAGCCAGACTAACCTTATTTCCTTTTTTTTTCTACAGGATTACTTAAAATGATAGATCAAGAAAGTTCTTTAGGTCTAGTTTACCTAGATTTTAGCAAAACATGTGCTGAAATTTTCACATGTTCTTGTGGAAAAGACAGAGAGATGTGAGCTAGATAAGTGCTGTTAACTGGATTTGGAACTGGATGAATGGCATTACTTAAAGACTTAGGTGTTAATGATTTCATGTTAGCTTGACTGCAGGTCTCCAATGGAGTTCCCCAGTGATCTGCATTGTTTCACATTTTTTAGTGATTTGGAGAGTGGCATAAATGTCATTTCCATCAGAGAAGGCTTAGGTAGCACACTCTCTCCAAGGTTACCAGTGATCTCTTCATGGTCAAATCTGATTGTCTTTTCGCAGTACTGCAGTATTTAATAATGCTGACCACTGTCTGCTTTCAGATATTCTCTCCTCTCTGGAATTTAATGACCCTACCATGAGTTTTCCTTCTACCTGTCTAACCACTCCTCAATCTCCTTTGTTCTTTCTCTATCATGTCCCCTAACTGTGGATGCTCCCCAAGTCTCTGTCTTGAACCTTCTATTCTCTCTCTATACTCTCTCATTCAGGGACCTGATTAGTCCACATGGGTTAATGATGATTTTTATGCAGATGAATGAATGAATGAAAAAGCTTGTATTAAGTGTTTACCATGTCCCAAACACTATGTAAAGCATTGGGCATAAAAACAAAAAATGTTAGATGGTCCCCGTTCTCAAGAAGCTCACATTCTAATTAGGGAAGACAACATGTAAACTTCAGAGCAGATAAAAGGCACATAAATCCAAAGGATGGGGTGGTAGACAGTCCTCTGTCTCAGCAAAATGAATGACTTTTTCCATAGATTATCATAATAACTTCCTAAATGAACTCTTCTCAAACTTCTCCCCTCTCCAATCCATCTTACATACAACTGCTGAAATGAGAGTCCTAAAGTGTAAGCCTGACCATGGCACTTTTACTCCTTAAATTCCTGCTGCTGTTCTGTCATTTTTCAGTCATGCCCAACTTAAAAAAAAAATTTGTTAGTTCTTCATTCCATTGAGGTGACATCAGTATCCTCCCAGCGCTCTATGCATTATGGTGCCACCTAACTCCCTTGGGTCTTTATTGCCCCTAGAATCAGATATAGGTCCCATTTAAAACCCTTCATAACCTGGCCCCAACTAACCTTCCAACTCTCTATATTACTCTCCTTGCTATACTTATGGTTTCACCTAATTGGCTTTCTTTCTGTTCCTCCTGTGTGACATCTCCTTTTCTGTTTCTATAACTTTGTCCTGGCTCTCCCTTGAGCTTGGAATGTCCTCTTTCCTCACTTCTACCTTTTACAATCCATTTCCTTCAAAACTCCACTCTAAAGCCCTGCTTTTTACACCAGTAGTTTCTATATCGTGAACTTTCTGGCAGCCTGGTCAAGCCTTGGCATTCCTTCTCAGAGTCATATGTTTAAGTGCATAAACTAAAATATATAAAATTTAAAAGAAAATCAGAAACTTAGGGGATGCCCATCAATTGGGGAATGACCGAA
>JAQQSW010012319.1:0-12552 GCA_028646575.1 Pseudocheirus occidentalis | reverse complement strand
ATTCCCTTTCTATGACTTCTCTTGGTTGGGTCTTGATATTAGAGAGCAAATTTTTTGTTCAATTCTAATCTCCTTATGAAAGTCTGAAATTCTTCTATTTCATTGACTAATCATTACATTCCACTTGAAGTATAATATTTAATTTTGTTAGTAGGTGGTTTTTGGTTTTAGTCCTAGCTCCTTTGTCTTCCAGAATATCATATTCTATTACTTCCAGTCCTTTAATATTACAGCTGCTAAGTCCTATGCAATCCTGATTGTGGCTGCCCTGTATTTCGATTGTGTTGTTTTGGTCCCTTGCAATATTTTTTTCCACCTGACCTGATAGTTCTGAAATTTGGCTATAATGTTTCTTGGAGCTTTTATTTTGGAATCTTTTTTTGAGGTGTTTGGTGGGTTCTTTCCATAACTATTTTGTCTTCTGGTTCCAGGACATCAGGGCAATTTTCCTTGATAATTTCTTGAAAGATGCTTTCCAGGTTCTCCCTTTTGGTTATGACTTTCAGGTAAACCGGTGATTCTGATATTAACTCTCCTGGATTTATTTTCCAGGTCAGTTGTTTTCCAAGGAAGAATTTTCATTTTCTCCTATTTTTCCCCTTCTTTTGAATTTCTTTGCTTCTTGATCTCTCATAGAGTCATTAGCTTCTCCTTGCCCTAGTCTAATCTCTACGGAGTTTTTTTTTTCTTCAGTTAGCTTTTGTACTTCCTTTTATGTATGGCTAATTGAATTTTTAAGGAATTGTTCAATTTTTCCAACCTATTGATTTTTTTTTTCAAAATTCTCTTTCCTTTTTACAAAATTTCTTCTACCTCACTTATGTGAATTTTTTTGCTGTTTTGGAGGGGAGAAGTCAGGGTAATCGGGGTTAAGTGACTTGCCCAAGGTCACATGGATAAGTGTTTAGTGTCTGAGACCAGTTTTGAACTCAGGTCCTCCAGGGCTGGTGCTCTATTCACTGTGCCACCTATACACCCTTCTTATATGATTTTAAACGCCTTTTTGAGCTTTTCTATGAGCTCTTTCTGTGTTTGAGACCACTTCCTATTTTTCTTTCAGATGTTTGCCATAGGTGTTATGACGTTGTTATCCTGTGTCTTTATCATCCCTGTCACCATAATATCTTTCTATGACCAGATTCTTTTGTTGTTGTTGTTATATTACTTATCTTTCCTGGCCATTTTCCTTTCCTTTAAATTTGAGCTTTCCTCCTGGGGTGGAAGGGTCACTGTCACAAGCTTCTTGTGATAGTGGTTGTAGGCTCTTGCTATTTGTCTAGTGCTGCACTAATATTTCCCTGAAGCCAATGGGGGACATCAATGTCTGGTGCTTCACTCAGGGAGGGGGGTGAAGGGTGTCTGGTGCTGCTGAGGGGTTTATGGAGCTGGCCATTTACCTGATGCTGAGCCAGGGTCCTAGTGATGGTTTCTGCTATGTGTTGAAGCCAGTGGGGTATTTCTGCATTTCCACAGGGCTACACTGAAGCATGTGGTGGTCTGGTATCTGGAGTCTGCCTGTTCCCCTGGCTATCCTCAGGCACATGCTCAGGGAGGGGTGACTGGTGTTGGCATTTGCCTGATCCGCCACACTGGGGCTCAGGATCACCCACTGGTTTGCTGAGATGGGGCTTACTGCTGGCTTGCTGGAATGTTTCCTGTCCTGGACTGGGGTCCCCTTTTACCCAAGTCAAACAGATAATTTTTGTTGATCTTCCAAGTTTCTTGGGCTAAAAGATTGTTCCATCCCATCTTTTTTGCTGGTTCTGATCTTTCAGGGTTTGTTTGGGAACATTATTTTATGGTTGTTTAGAGATGAATATTGGAGAGTTTTGGTGATTTACTGCTTACTCCACCATCTTGGCTCCCAGAAGCTTATTTCTATTGTACTTTTAAAAGATTTTATATCCTTACACACACACACACACACACACACATACACATTATATATATAGATATACACTTAAAATTCACACATATGTATGTGTATATATGCATATGCATGTAGATATGCACATGCATACATACATATGCATGTACACATCTTTCTATATCCAGTTTATATTTAACAAAATTGTTCATAGGATAGTAGATTTGGAAATAGAAGGGTTATCCAGGGCCATCTAGTCCAACTTTTATTTTACAGATGACGAAACACTTGTAAAAGGCCCAAAGAGTCTAACTGAATTCCCCAAGGTCATATAAGTAGTGTCTAGGATGAGATTTCAACTAAAGTCCTCTTGCTTTAAAGGCCAAACTCTCTTGATAGTACCACACTGCCACAATTTTGGAAGCATCAATCATTCCTTTTTTAATATATATTTTGATTTCCCAGTGCTTTTCTGACTTTTATTGAACAAATGCACTCTTGATTACTAAATGAAACAGATATAGAGTAGCCAACCTGTGAATTCCTTAAAGCAGAAATGGTCTTTTAGTTTTCTTTGTGTCCCCAGCACTTAGCCTAATTTGGGGCATAGTGGCTACTTGCTTGATGACTGACTGGAGGCAGGATCACAAGATAATAGAATTAGTTCTAGAAAGTCCCCTCATGGCTTAAAAGATTGGAAGTTGTAGAGAAGATGCTGCGAGCATTGATGGAGGGAGTCTCTTATTCCATGACTTTCTTACATCAACTGAACTCAAAGGTAGGTTCTTTATCACTATTCCTATTTCCCTTCTCTATGTATTTGTTTCTCTCCTTACTAGAAGGTAAGTTTTTTGAAGGTAGGAGCTGTTTCCTCTTAACCTTTATTTTACTGGCTACCTTGATTGGTGTCTCATACATAGTAGGTGCAATGAAAAGTTCTTGTTAAATGGCATTGAATCTGTACTTTTTGACTGACTTGCTGTGGGGCTTACAATTTAGATGCCTGGCATTTCTATGGCATTTAAAAGTCTAAAAAAATCACTATGCTAACATATCTCATTTCATGTTTTTATCAATCTTCTAATACAGGTGTGTTGAGGGTTATTAATTTATTTTACAGATTAAGAAACCAGCTTAAATAAATTGTGACTTGTTCATTATCAAACAGCACTAAATATGAGGGATAAGATTTGAATTCATGTCTCTTGACTCTAACCCATCACAATATCTTTTAGACTGGGGGCTTCCCATTTGTGCCATCTCTTCCAGGAGACATTACTCCCACCATCTTGCTAGATGTTTGTAAGGAAAAACAAAATATCAAATACTTTAATTATGTTAAAAGAAATTTATTAGATGAATTTGAGGTCTATATTAGTAGATAATCAGAACTAGAGGGGCTCCCTGTACTGTACACACACACACACACACACACACACACACACACACACAGAGAAAAAAAAAGAAAGGAAAAAAAACATCTTTTGCCACCCACGCTGGCACAGATGCCAACTGAGCCTTATATACCAATTCAAAAAGTTTTTTTCAAGTGTTGGCACATCAAATTCCCCTCCCTTGAGATTAATACTGACCAGGAAGCAAACTGTTATATGTTTAAATAAGCTTAGACATTCTGACGCTTTTCACTGTCCTAAAGTATTCCTTGAATGCCCTCACCCTGGCCTCTCAGTCCCCTTTAGTAATGAATAGGCACAAGTCAGAAGCCATTTTTAATGCAATGAAGCTATGGTTCATTGTTCACTGACTTCTTCTTTTCTCTACAATTATATAGTTAGATTTGAGGAAGTCTAGAACCTTAGTTTTGGTGTCATTGTTGTTTCCTGGTCCACTTTGGCATCCATATGGCTGCCTAGAAATAACATTGACTCCACCACCGACAGTGTATGATGTTAAGTGAAATCACTTTATCCCCCTCCTTATATCTCCAAGGCCCAATCTAGCTCTAAATCCCATCATCCTCTTACAGTTTCATACAAGTTATTTCAAAACTACCTGCTGATTTCTTCCCCTTTTTTTCATTATCCCTCATAATTTTAGGGGAAAGGGAAAAAAAGTTCTGCTTATTACTATTATTATTCTCAGTTGTATTCATTTTATAATACCATATGTGAGTTACATTGGTTAACTTTCCAGCTAAATTTGGCCATTTCCCTGGATATCAATACTATTTTGAAAGTGCTCTATATATACTGCACTCCATAAAACTTCCAATTTCCCCATTTGAGAATGTATTTAATTAAAACCTAGTTTTATGGTGCATACACTAATTATTACTCTTAGCTTGAAGGCTCAGACTGAGCATACTTTTAATTCTATAGCTCGACTCCTTTCCAGCCATTTTGAATGGTGAAGAGATTTCAAATTCATTCAGTGGTTTCAATGTAAATTCCCCATTTATTTAAAAAATTATCTTAAGCTGCTAGTTACCTGTTTAAAACAACTAAGGAAGAGAAATTCAGTGTGCTAAAAAGATCTGACTCATTTAAGGGATAGCTAATGTGCTAAATGAATGAATCAGGATCTAAAAAAATGCCAGTAGACTGAAATAAATAAGATGAAATTTAATAAGAGCTAAGTGGCACAGCTGAACTTAGAGTTAGAAAGACCTGTGCTTGAATAGTGGGTCAGAAACTAATTAATTGTTTGACCCTGGGCAAGTTACTTAACCTTTGTTTCCTCATCTGCAAAATGGGGTTAATAATACCCACTTCACATGGTGGTGGTGGGGATCAAATTTTTGTTTCAATTGTGCCTGACTCTTTATCTCCCATTTTGGATTTTCTTGTTAAAGATACTAGAAGGGTTTGACATTTCCTTCTCCAACTCTTTTTACAGATGAAAAAAAATGGAGGCAAACAGGATTTGGCAACTTGTCCAGGGTCACACAGCTAGTAAACATCTGAGACTGTATTTGAACCCAGGAAGATTAGTCTTCTTGACTACAAGTCCAGCACTCTGTGCACTATGGTGCCACCTATCTGACTAAGAATTAGATGAAAATTAAATCAAATCAAAAATGTATATAAAACATTTCACACCCTTAAATGCTATATAGATGCTAGTTATTAATGGAGATTAATATAAAGTCTTATACTACAGTACAAAAAATCAATTTCACATATTTGAGATTGGGGAAAAGTTCTGGGATTTTTGGTTGCAAGCTCATCATTAGTCTTTAAGTATTCATGGAAGCTGGTGAAATCATAGATTGTATTAAAAGAATTGTAATGTCCAGGACTCAACTGAACACAGTCCTGCTGTATTTTGTCCTACTTAGACCTCATCTAGAATATTATGCTTAGTTCACCACATTTTTAGGATGGACATGAATGAATTGGAAAGGATCCCAAGGAATATGCTCCTCTTTCAAAAAACATTAGTCAAAAATTTCAAAATCATGTAATATGAAATCCAGTTGAAGAAAGATGTTGGGAATATTAAGTCTGTAAAAAATGGAAGGTTAGCTATTTTCAAGTATTTGAAAGGCTAAGATGTCTAAGGTGAGCTTGGCTTAATCTGCTTGGAAGAAGTAGTAAGAACTAGGGGACATGAGGAGAAAGCTGAAAAGAGGGAAAAAATGTGCTTTAACATAAGAGTAGGGGGAGTGGCTAAGTTCCCAAAGAGATATGCCAAGCCAGGTGTGATGGACTTCCCTGGAAGGTGCAAGGTTCTTCTCACTGGATGTCTTCGAGTGGAGGCTGAATGACCCTTTGTCTTGAATGATCCCCTGTCACATACGTCATTGCAGAGATTTCTGCTCATGTTCAGCTGAACACTAAGATTCTGGATGTGCAAGTACTTCTAGGAAGCTTTTGATAGCTGTTGACTGAGTTTGTATATATGCATCCTAACTAAGCTATTGTTTCCATTCGATGAACAGAAAAGCATGCTTCATCTTTTCCCTAGCACTGCCTTACACATATCATAAAAGGACAGTCATTTTGACTAATTCCAAGTCAAGCCAAGTCAAGCATGTGCAATGTAACACAATACAGCAGAGCCCATAACAATACAATTCAATTTAATATAATGTAAGTTTCCCTGAGGCACCAACAAGGACAAGGATCTTTGCAAGGCACTGGTGATACAAAGACAAAAAGATGACTATTCCTTGCTCTCAAAGAGCTACCATTCCATTTAGTGAATACAGTACACAGAGCCATGTCTTCATGTGATGTTTTGAGATATAGGAATAACTAACAATCTAGGGAAGAGGAAGCACTTCCCCTATGAAGTATAATACAAGCCTCCCTTTGAAGGAAGTCAGGATTCTGAAAGCTTGTGTGAGGAAGGACTGCCTGAGAGGTAGTGCCACGCACGTATAGGGAACCTGCAGACTTGAGGTCGCATATGGCCTTCAAAATTTTCAAGTATGGCCCTTTGAATGCATCCAAACTTCATAGAACAAATCCTCTTTAAAAAGGATTTGTTCTGTAAAACTTGGCCTCAGTCAAAAGGCCTCACTCAAGGTCCTTGAAGGTCATGCGTAGCCTTGAAGCCAAAGGATCCCCATCCCTAAATCCTAATAAAGATTGAAAAATGGATTGAGTTGACAAGGGACTTTGGTGTAGTGAAAACATGGCTTGACACTGTGGGTATTTGAAATTATGTTTTCAGATGGAGAAAAGTCTTATAGTTTCCCAGCAAAACTAAAATTCCTGGTTCTTAGATTTAGACCTACAAGGGACCTTAGAGTTTGGGAAATCCAGTTCCCCAATTTTATAGCTGAAGTGAGATGAAGAAAATTTGAATATTTCCCCATGCAACTAGTAATTATTGGAGTCAGGAACTGAACCGTGGTTGCCCTGACAATATGTCTTATGTGTTTTATCTGAACCATCCGCCTCAGACCACTTCTAGTCTCAGTTTGTCAACTGATTCATCTTGAAGTTTTGAGGGAAGTCAGTGTTGACTGAACTATAGTGTACATACCCTTGGGGATCTATTTGCAGGTCAGGCATAGCCTCTCTCTGTATTGGTAAGCAGGATCTTTTGTGCTCTGGGCCTTAGCCTGCCCATATCTGTGTCATTTGCTCTTGCAGATGGTGTCAGGGATGATTTGGACTTGAAGTTATCTGCAGCATCTACCATAGTCTTGACTGGTAATAAATCAGCTTGGCAGGCAGTCAGTTCACTGTGAGGCACCAGGGCTTTACAAATTGTCCAAGTTATAAAATATGGACAACAAACTTTTGATGGGCTCTAGGAGAGAATGAAGGGGTGGAATGACTTAGCCATACTTGGAGGTCCTCAATGACAAGGAATACAAATGAACTGCCCTTGGGGAAAGCATTGGGTCAGGTTTCTCATTTCCAAGCCTGCCTGTCCTTGATCAACTGGACAGGTCATCAGGGGAGTGGCTCTGGCATCCATCTTCCAAATTCCAGCTGAACCAAGCCCCAACTTGAAGAACATATCTAATAATATAATCTCATAATTCTGCAGCATTTCCTCCAGGTAGCAGGTAAGTCTCACATGCCTTGTTGTCTAGAACAAGAAGAGTCTTTAGGAGAGTCTCTTCCATTTTTTCTTTGGGGATGCTTGGGACATTTTTAGGTGCTCAATTTTCTCAAGTAATGAAAATTCATAGGGTCATATGATTTTCCCATCACTTTCACTTCTTTGCATCTTATTCTGGGGAGAGCTTGCTAACCAGAGTTATAATTAACAATTTAATTACCTGTAAATTTTCTTGGCTAGCATATGCCAGGGCAAGGAAAATAAAATGAGCACTTTCACAAGGAATGTAGATCTATGTTATGTGTATTATGATGTAGATTTAAAGGAATACTCAGTGTGCTAGTTAATTTTAATAAACTTCCCCCTCTTTTAATAAAAATCATCATTATAAGGGATAATTTACTATGTGTATGCCTGTTTAGGGGGATATACTTAGAAATAAATAGAAAATGTTAAAGAAAATAAAACACAAATAAAAGGTTTTTTTTAAAACAAAGTAAACCATCTCCTAAATCATCTTCAAATTTATTCAATGAAAATAATGTAAGTCCACCAAAATTCAAACACTAATTCCATGCTTAATATATGCAGGTGTTATTCTAGGCTCTGTGGATAGAAAAAGAAGCAAAAATATAGTCTCTGTGCTCAAGGAGTCAGTTAGACAACAAGCATTTATTAATTCCTTATATGCCAGACTCAGGAGATAGAATGGATAAGCAAAAAGAGACAAGGTCATTGGGGGTGGAAGGGAAGTAAGAGCTGGAAGGATTCAGAATGATTCCATGTAGAAAATGGTGCTTGAGTTGATTCTTCAAATAAAGACATTCTAAGAAATGGAAGAAAATAAAGGAAGGAGTTCTAGGGAGATGGTGAGGGTAGCAGCTAGTGCAAAGGCAGATATGGAAAATGGATTGTCTTTCTTTGACTTGGATCTCAACTATAATGCTTTTCTTCAGTCATTCACATTGACTATTATGCTCTCTCTCTCTCTCTCTCTCTCTCTCTCTCTGTCTCTCTCTCTCTCTCTCTCCCTTTCTATCTCTGTCTGTCTCTCTGTCTCCTGCCTTTTTGTCTCTTTCTCTCTATCTCTATCTCTCTCTGTCTCTCTGTCTCATTCTCCCTATCTGTCTCTGTCTCTATGTCTGTCTGTCTATCTGTCTGTCTCTTTCTGTCTCCATCTGTCTCCGTCTCTGTCTCTGTCTCTCTGTCTCTCTCTCCTTCTCTCTGTCTCTGTGTCTCTGTCTCTGTCTCTCATTATCCAGAATGTACAATAATACACTAGCTTGAGTGGATGGGAAAGAGGTTTCTCATCAGAAGGGATGCAAAATATCTAAGACAGCATTTGGCAAAATCTCACCTTAGCAACTGGCTCTGTGAAGTGTGCACTGAAATGGGAAAAATGGGGAAATTCTCCAAATTTCAGTTCAGTCCCATGTGAAATGTTCTTATTCAACCTGTTTACACTCAGCCAGTCTCAGAGGAGGGCAGACAAGAATATTAAAGCCTTGTCAAATACTGAAGACTTATTCCTAATCAATCCTCCAGTAATGAATGAATACAATTGAAAATGTTATTAGAATAATGATTCATCATCATGAATAGAGAATCACATGGGGGAAAATTAAATTGTGTGTCCTAGGTAGGTTCTAACGACAGGTAGAGAGCAATCAGAAGATTAAGACATTGGGAGGATCTCACCATAGATTGCAGTGATCTAAATATGAGAATAGAGGTTCAAATAGGAGTTGGACTAAGTGACCTCTGAGGTCACTTCCAATTCTGAGACTGTTGACAATTGGTCTCTCCAATAACTTTTGAATGTCATCCTTAAATACTTGTTCCAGTCTCATGAATTTTAGAGCTAAGATTATATTTAACTTTAAGAGAAAGTTTTAATAGCTTTGTAAAGTTTCAGTAGATTCTTTTCTTTACAAGGTCAAGTAATTAGAAGGGACTTTGGAATCCTTTTATTCAACTTATCCTTGAAGAGGAAGAAAAAAAAACCCCTCTCTAGCAAATAATCCAATAAATACTCATTATGTCTATGTGAGGATATGAAGAGAAAAGGAATGAACACCCTCCTTTTGAAGACCTTTTGAATAGATCTATTGAGTAAGATATTCCTTCCATTAAATTTACTTCTTCTATTCACTATACTCCCAGTACATTGACTAGGTTGGCCCTCTTGGACCAAACAGAAGAAATGCCATTCCTTGTTGACATGACAGATCTTTAAAATCATACTCTTCCTCACCCTGATCTTCTCTTCTTTACACTAACTTCCTCAATTTTTGACCAATTTTTATATGGCCTAGTCTGGAGTTCTTTGACTATACTGATCATACTTCCCTCAAAGTTTTCCAACTTATCGATGTTCTTCCAAAAAAACAATCATCACCTGGTATGAAAAGAGCAGAGACAATCCAATCCATCATCCTGGGGGGTGGTGGTATAATGGAAATAACATAGACTCTGAATTCAGAAAACTAGTTTTTGCCAATTATTAGGTAGCTAGGTGGTGCTATGGATAAAGTGCTGGGCCTTGAGTCAGGGTGACCTGAGTTCATATTCTGCCTCAGATACTTCCTGTTTTTATGATCTTAAGCAATTAACACAATCTCTGTCTGCCTCAGTTTTTTCATTTGTAGAATGGGTATGATAAAGAACCTACCTTCCAAGGTTATTGGGAGGATCAAATGAAATCATAGTTAGAAAAGACTTAGAATTGTGCTTGTCACATAGTGAACACCATAGAAACATTTGCTGTTGATATTATTGCTACCACTTGTAGCATGTGCAGTTGTCACAACCTGGTAATGCCATCTTGGCAGACAGACTGAACCAGGTTGAGGATAACTGACAGGCCGCATATCTGTACATGAGTTGGGGGATGTCTACTCCAAGAATGTGAAGACTTTTCCCAGGGGAATGGGTAGACCAGAACAATTTGTTCTAAGGGCCATGAAGGTGGCTTAAGCAAGCACCACAGAGAGCTTAGAGCTTGGTCAGACACACACAATGTCAAGGTCATCCACAGCATCAGGGCCACCATCAGTCATCTAGACTTTAGTTTTGACGCTGGACTTGGATGATTCTGGAACAGAGAGCGAGCCTCACCATTTTGTGCAATTCTGCCTTGCTTAAATACAATTCATGTGCAAGTTAAAAGCTCA
The DNA here is from genome assembly GCA_028646575.1 of Pseudocheirus occidentalis. NCBI lineage: Eukaryota > Metazoa > Chordata > Mammalia > Diprotodontia > Pseudocheiridae > Pseudocheirus > Pseudocheirus occidentalis. Next base: position 2,031 of record JAQQSW010012319.1, on the reverse strand, counting down.
ACCCATGGTGCCATTGGTCCTCTTTAAAAATGAAGGACTAAAAACAACTTCTACTTGTGGAATTTTAGGTAAGTCATTTAACCTTTCTGGGCTTCATTCTCCTCAATCACAAAATGAAGGGATCAGGAGTGGTTATGTGGCACTGTGAATAAAGCACTGGCCCTGGAGTCAGTAGGACCTGAGTTCAAATCTAGCCTCAGATACATAATGCAAAAAAACTAGCCGTGTGACCCTGGGCAAGTCACTTAACCCCAAATGCCTACCTTCCCCCTCCAAGAAAGCAAAAGAATGAAGGAATCAGACTAGAAGGCTACTGAAATTTCTTCCAGCTTGAGATCTATGATGGTATTATCTTAATTCAACCTAAAGTCCAATTGGTATTTTGTTTGTTTGTTTGGGGTATTTTTGTTTGTTTGTTTTAATTTTTGCCTAGCCTTTAATACAGATAATCATATTGAGCTTGCTGCTCACCCAAAACCCCAGATCTTTTTCCTATTTGGGAAATGGCCCTGAAGCTTTGCATTAAGGATCTTGTACTTTTGTGAAATCAATATCCTTTTCAACAATGCACAAGACTTTTATTTATCTATGATGAATTTCACTTTCTAAGGTCTGGCCAAACACTCTAGTCTCTCACAAACTGTCTGGATCATGACTATCATTAAATGGGCTAACTATACATTTCATTTCCTAATTATGGTCTTACTTTTGTTTGAATTTAACAGCAAATCTAGACTGCATTTGGAGAACACTCTTCTCCAAAAATGGATCCAAGTAGCCAAGTCTAATGATGATACTAAACATACATATATGTTTAGTCTATTGTGATTTTTTTTCCATAGGCAAAATTTTTATTCTACTAGAAGCAGGTCAAGCTACTGAAACCAAACTCTTCTTAGCCTTGGCCTGCATCAATACCTGAGCATGAGAGTAAGAATCCCACTGGTGATGAAACAGCTCTTTCCATGATCATGATTCTAAAAGGATATATTGCTTCTTATGATACTCCATTGCCCATAATGAAGCCAACTTTATTCCAACCCAATAACTCTTCCTTGTCTTTATAGATCAATCTTTTTTTATTAATAGATTGATCTTTTACAAGTCTACTCAAGTATGGCCAAGGATACAGTGTTTTTTTCTGGAATTTTTCTTTCTCTACTGCATCAATATCACACTGGGGAAAAGGCTGAAAAAGAGGAGAGTCATTTGTCATTGGCTAATCATGGGAAAGTAATATCACTCACTGGCAGCTGGTAAAATCCACAGAAGTCATAAAGATGATTTGAGCTTCCAACTGCCAGTCTCATTAAGTAACATCTAGACTCAGACTCCAGCAGTTTGCCAGAAAAAAAAATAATGTGTCACAGAAGCAAATGTGTAATAATGAATATTCATTTAACAGGTGATGGAAGAAAACATGATCTCCAAGCATGAAAGCATGGCTTATCAGTACCAATGGAGGGGCATTTATTGGAGCCTTTAAGCAATTATTTGAACTATACTATGTCTGAATTGCAACTCATGAAGTTGAGGGAGTAGGTTTTGAATGAGTGGGCTCTACTATCTGGTTCTTGTCTATGTGAGTCCATAAGTGTTGTCTATACTGATAAATGAAAATATCAATTATTTAGACAGGACTTTGATACCATAATGCCTAATATTGGTATGATACAAACATTTTGATAGGATTGAGTTACCTGAACACAAATAATTTTCTTTCTATTCATTTTGCTTTATACATAAAATATAATAAAACATTGTTACAGATAAGTTTCACTTCCTTTCAAATCAAGTCATTGTCTTATCCTTAACAAGCGATTTTAAAATTAGGTGATGGTGAATTGAAAAACTGGGTTAGTGGCTCAGAACACCTGTCTTCAATCTGTCACCTCTGGAAAACAATTTGGAATCTTCTGAAAAAGCTATTTACTGATCAGACCCCTTGACCCAGCAATCTCATTTCTTAAGGGGGCCAAAGACAATAAGAAATATTTCTAGCAGCTGCGAGAGAGACAGAGGGTGGGGTAG
>JAQQSW010012318.1:0-12552 GCA_028646575.1 Pseudocheirus occidentalis | reverse complement strand
AAATCATATACTACAACTTGTTCAGCCATTTCCCAATTGATGATCATCCCCTCAATTTCCAATTCTTTGCCACCAGAAAAGAGCTGCTATACATATTTTAGTACAAATAGGTCATTTTTTTTCTTTTTTGTTTTTTTTTTCTTTTTTGTTTTCTTTTCTCTTTTGGGATATAGACCTAGTAGTGGTGGTATTCTTTGTTCAAAGTGTATGCATGGTTTCCAGAATGGTTAAATCAGTTCACAACTCCACTAACAGTGTATTAGTGTCTCAATTTTCCCATATCCTTTACATATCCAGTATCCTTCCCATATCCTTTACAACATTTATCATTTTCCTTTTCTGTCCTATTACCTATCTAATAGGTGTGAGGTAGTAACTCAGAATTGTTTTAATTTGCATTTCTCCAATCAATAGTGATTTAGAGCATTTTTTCATACGACTATAGAGCTTTGATTACTTCATCAGAAAACTGACTTCCATTTTTTTTAATCATTTGAGGAATGGCTCTTTTTTAAATAAATTGAACTAATTTTTCTATATATTTTAGAGATGAGGCCTTTATCATAGAAATTTGGTTAAAAATTTTTTCACAGTTATAATTGCTAAATTTTCCTTCGTTCTGTTTCCACCCTGTTCTATTCTCTCTCTTTCTGCTTTTATCCTGTCCCTCCTCAAAAGTGTTTTGCTTCTGACTTCTACCTCCCCCAGTCTTTCCCCCCTTCTGTCAGCCAACAAGCATCCCCCCTCCCCCACCTCCGGGCTTTTCTTATTCCCTTCCCCTCCTGCTTTCTGGTAGGGTAAAATAGATTTCTATGCCTAGTTAAGTGTGTATATTCCTACTCTTTGAACTATTAGAATTAAGGTTCAAGCATCCCCTGTCACCTCCATCTTCCCTCTACTATTTTTTCTTGAGTTTTTCTTACCTCTTCTATATGAGATAATTTATCCTATTCTACCTCTCCTTTTCACTCAGTGCATTCTTTTTTTCTCACCCCTTAATTTTATTTTTTTGGATATCCCTTCATAGTCAACTTACGCCTTTGCTCTCTTTCCATCTATATGTATATATGTATATGCACATACAACACACATATAATTATGTATGCATATGTATTCTCTCTCTCTCTTTCTCTCTCTCCCTTCTCCTCCTACCTGCTGTAACAGTGAGAGAGTTTTTATGAGTTACAAGTATCATATTCCCATGTAGGAATGTAAATAGTTTAACTTCATGGTTTCCCTTCCTGTTTACCTTTTTATGCTTCTCTTAAGTCTTAAATTTTAAAGTCAAATTTTTTATTCAGCTCTGGTCTTTTTTATCAGGAATGTGTGAAAACCCTCTATTTCATTGAATATCCATTTTTCCTCCGAAGGATTATACTTAATTTTGCTGGGTAAGTGATTCTACATAGAAGTGGTTGTAGTCTTAGCCCTTTTGCCCTCTGGAAGATTATATTCTAAGCCTTCTACTCCTTTAAGGTAGAAGCTGCTAAGTCTTGTGTTATCCTGATTATGGCTCCACAATACTTGAATTGTTTGTTTCTGGCTGCTTGCAATGTTTTCTCCTTAATCTGGGAGCTCTGAAATTTGGCTGTAGTATTCCTGAGAGTTTTCCTTTTGGGATGTCATTCAGGAAATGATCAGTAGAGTCTTTCACTTTCTGTTTTAACCTCGGGTTCCAGAATATCAGGGCAGTTTTCCTTGAAATTTGTAGGCTCTTTCTGTGATCATTGCTTTCAGATAGTCCAATGATTTTTAAATTATCTCTCTTGTTTGTTTTTTCAATGAGATATTTCATGTTGTCTTCTGTTTTTTTTTTTCATTTTTTTGCTACTTGATTCTCATAGAATCATTAGCTTCTACTTGTTCAATTCTAATTTTTTTAGGAACTTTTTTCCCATTGAGCTTTTGTACTGCATTTTCCATTTGGTCAATTCTACTTTTTAAGGAGTGTTTTTTTTTTTTCCTTCAGTGAATTTGTATGTCTCTTTTTCCATTTGGCCAATTATGTTTTTTAAGGAATTCTTCTCTTCAGTGAACTTCTCTGTATCTTTTCCCATTTGGTGAATTCTGCTTTTCAAGGCATTCTTCCCCTCATTGAATTTTTAAAAATATCTTTTATCATTTGATCTAGTCCATTTTTAAAGGTGTTATTATTGATTTTTTTTTTTTAGTATTTATTGTGTCTCCTTTACCAACTTGACTATTTTTATCATGATTTTCTTGTATCACTCTCATTTCTCTTCCCATTTTTTCCTTTACCTCTCTTACTTGATTTTCAAAATCCTTTTTGAGCTCTTCCATGGCCTGAAAGCAATTCATATTTTTCTTTGGGCCTTTGATATAGGAGTTTTGACTTTGTTATCTTCTTCTGAGTGTGTTTTAATCTTCCCTGTCACCATAGTAACTTTCTGTAGTCATTTTTTTTCTGTTGTTTGCTAACTTTTTCAGCCTATTTCTTGGCTTCTAATGCCATAATGAGGCTCTGCTTTCAGGGTGGAGGGCGAACTGTCCCAGGCTTCGGGGGTTTTGTGCAGGTGTTTTCAGAGATAACTTTTAAGTTTTCAGTTCTTCCAAGGTGGTATACATGATCTAAAGAGAGGTGCATTTACCTCTCTTGGCCTGTGCTCTGGTCTGTGAGTGACCACAAGTACTCTTTTCTGCCCTGCCACACTTAGGAGGGTTGTTTCTCCACTGCGACTACAAAGCTCTGCTGTGCTAGTGCTTCTCCTCATCCTGGAACTGAAACCCAGAACTTTGACTTAGATCTAAGTATAGACAAAGCAAAAGAGGCCTGCCCCAAGTGCCAGGAAGAGAACCCTGTAATCTCATTCTGACCAATTGTTTTGGTCCCTTACTATCTGAGAATTCTGTGGGCTGAGAGCTCTGGAAGCAGCTGCTGCACCTGCTGATTCAGTCACCCTCCAGTCCTGCTCCTGGTTTTCTGGGACCTGTTCTGCACTGGACTATGCTCCACTCTCACCTCAGTATGACAGACCCTTCATGCTGACCTTCTGAGTTGTCTTTGGAAAATTATTTCATCCCAACCTTTTATGTATTCTGCCACTACAGGATTTGTTTTAGGAAATTATTTGGAAGTATTTAGAGGAGTTTTGCGGAGAGCTTGGCCTTTTCTCCTACTTGGCTCTGCCCCAGGTGATAGAATTTTGAGGCATCTCATTGCTACTTTATCAATGTCATTAATAAAACATATTAGGTGGGTACTGTTGGAAAAATCACAAAAGAGCAATCTCACAGTGTAGTTGAGGAAAATGAGTTGAAACTCAGAAACATTTAGTAAAACACATGATCTTTTGTAAAAGTTAAGAGAAATTACAAAATTATTTAATTTTATAGTCCCAAGAAAGCTTGGATATCATATTATACCCAATTCCTTCAGTTTGTAGACCTTCTAGGATCCAGAGAATTATGACTCCTTAAATTGGAACCAGAACCAGTGCCTTTCCCATGATATCATTGTGTCTTCAGTGATTAGAAAATTAATTTTAAAAAATATGCTTGTTGAGGTGGCCACTGTGTTAGGTACTATGGAAGACATCATTAACGATTAGAAGTTCAGAATTAATGAGCATTGGAACAAGGGTTCCTAACCTGGGGGTCATTAATTAAAAAATATTTTGATAACTATATTTCAACATATTTTTTTTCGTAATTCTGTGTGTTTTAATTTATGTATTTTAAGATTCTTCTGAGGAGGGTGCTTAGACTTCACTAGCCCAAAGAGGCTATGACTTAACAAAAACAAAAAGGTTGAGACTCCAGGGCTAGAGAGAGTTTTCCTACTGCATTGCTTCATCCAGGCATAGAGATGACCCTGGATTCACAAAAGCTGTGAATCATAAAATTAGATCTCTCAAGCTGGGAAGTAGCTTTAATGATCATCTAGTTCAACTACTTCATTTTACAATTGAGAAAACTGAAGTCTAGAATGGTTAAATAACTTTCCTGAAGTGATGAAAGAAAGTGGGAGAGCAAGTATTTGAATTCAGGTCCTTTGATTCCAAATTCCAAGTAATCTTTCCACTATATCATGCTACAAAACAAGCTTGTTCAAATTTAGTTTGATAAAATTACATATAGGGTATGTATTTGTAGATTGGATGGCGGTATATCATATTGTCATATATAAACATCTGTTATGTTACAGTAATTTAATGGATCTATGATCTCATCAATGCTTGTCTTTTATAGAGCCTGTTTATGATTTTTCATCCTTTTTGTTCCTGTGTCCTCCCATAAATCCTCCATATTACATCTATCTCATGTTCCAGAAGGTTTATATTAGATATTTTGAGTTTCTGTGGTCACCTAGGTTTGTCTGTTATTTCTAGTTTTCACCAGATGAATAATCTACCTCCTTTTCTGATTGTACATTTCCTGGGTATTTTTTGTGCTACTTTTGGAGCATCAAGTCATCAATAGTAATGGGTTTATCTACGATATATTTCTCCATTGCCTTTGGGAGGTAGCTATCATTTTGATTCTTTAGGTATTGTGTTTTGATATGATTTTCAGCTGTATAGCATCACTGAAAGAACATTGGTGTGAAAAAAATGAGATTTTATGTTTGAGAACAGCTTGAAAGCAATATGCTTCATTATTTTTAAAAATCTTGGCTTAACACTTTGATCCATCAGTTTGGAGGCCTGGTTCTGTGTTCAGTTTATTTTGATATTTGGTTTAATGGATGTCATAGCCAAAAATGATATATCACAGATAACATGGATGCATATGGGGGAAAAGCATTGCTGGCTGTGCTTCCTAAGTCCTGGTAGTAATTTTTTAATCCTGTTCACCAGTTATGAAAACAGTTTCTTGGAATTTGACTAGTAAATTTCCTTCATCCCTGATGTCATTTCTTGTAAACTAATCAGAAGCTGTTGCATTTTCATGTTTTTAGCAAATGGGTTCAAAACCTACTAAAATTCTTCATTTGAAATATTTTTTAAACTGGATAGAAGATTCTCTTTCCAGATTTAAAGTATTGAGAATAGGTTATTTTAGAGGCAGTACACATAATTTTGGGCAAGAAAATTACATCATAGTGAAAACATTTCACCTGTGTTCAGAATACTCCCTTTATAGCACAACTTTCTTTAGAAATTACTTTCTCATTCATTGTTAAAAATATCACCTTTACCTTGAAGTAAAAGATTATCTTTATTTTTTTTTAATATCAACTAGGTAGCGTATTATTTATCATCACAGAAAAGGATAGCAGTTTTTTAAAAAAAAGATACCCTTTTAGTTTCTCTTCTGCCATCTTTCCTATCCTTCATTTGGTCATGAATCCTTTTCCTATTCATTCAGTAGTGTGTCATACAGCTGGACACAGTCATTGATTAATTTTAGACCAATAAAAAAATCCAGTGTTTGACTAGGTGATTGATACTAATCAATTTTCATTTGTTTTTCTCACACACCTGGTTAACACATACACCATCTGTGATTCTAGCACTTTGAAGGGAAAAACCTATTGAAAAGCATGTGGGTGAAAATAAAGTACAGAAGTTTAAGTGAGATTGTTGCAAGGCTGGACTACAGATCTTATGGATAAGGGCATGAATTAGATGATCTTGAGAAACATTCAGAAATCTGGCACAAAATCATGGTACTTTAGTGAAAAGGAATTGAGTTAGAGGTTAGTGAAAATAAAGAATTTTTGCCCCCATACAAATCCATGGGCCTACTATAATCTTTCCTTTGACACCCCAGATATTAAGAATCTCCTGGTTTACAGGACATGGATACGAGATAGTAGAGAATGACTGGGAGGGGGGGGAACCAGCTACATTAGATCCAAGTTTACGTAAATGAAGTAAACTAATATTTTTTAACAAAAAGTTTCTCCTAAAACTTGTTTGTGTGGTTTATATTTATTCAGAAACTAAGTACTGTAGATAAATTGATGAAAGGTCATTACAGTAAGGATTGCTTCTTTAGACCAACAGATTGATTAACAAAATAGTTCCTCTATTTCATTTGCAGTCTTTTTTTTTCTAAAATTGGAAGATGCCTCAACATTTATTTTCCATAGGGTTTACTATTTTGTAAATGTAAATCAGAAGTGATCATTCTGATTAAGTATGAATTTGAGGCCCTCACTGATTTATCTACAATATGTAGTTTTTCAATAAACATCAACCATACAAAGATATTTTAGGAAGAAAATTTTGTTAGAAAATTATTTTATTTCATCTTCATTGTCACTTATCAAAATTACAATTTTTTTGTTCATACAGAAAAACCCAGTATGTTTCACACTAATAAAAATAGAGTCATTTATCTGTACCCGTAATCATCATAAATTTTTTTAGAGGCTCCCTTTTAGTGGACTGTTTTTTAAAAATAAAGTTGGAACAATATTTTAAAAGTATGTAGCTTATCACTCATTTATCTCAAAAGAAATGATTGTCTTTGCACAAGAGCCCAGTTTTTACTAGTGCTTGTAGACCCACATTGTATACTTATAACTCTTGAGCTTCATCATCATAGAGTTCATAACAGTTCTTCTACATATCTTGTTTAAAAAACTGTCAATTATATAGAAATTTTTGTTGATGTGAAATTACTATCACTTTAACTTTTCAGATCACCAATTTCAATAACGTGTATTACATGTCTAATAAAATTAGCATCTTTAACTGCGTTTGTCAGTTTATTTGTGGTACCAAATAGCAATATTTTAATTTCTTAGTTATATTTTCTTCAACTGTGATCATTTAGTGGTTGATACAATTTTGTGATTACACTACTGTAGCTACCACTATCTAATGCTGCTTTGCATTTGATTAACAAAGCATAATTTAAAGAAATAATACATATAATAGGTTTTTTAGTAGTTGTTAACTATTATATTAGCAAAATCATTGATTAAAAAACAGACCTTTTATTGTAGAACACATTTTTAAAGTTTTTTTTTGCTTACTAAAATTATCTTTCTTTGGAAATATTCCAGATTATTTTCCTAGAGCAGTTGGACCATTCATAGCTCTATCAAGAATGTATTGGCATTCCTGTCTTTCCACAGCTCCTCTTAATATTCTTGTCTTTTGTATTCTTTTCCAGTTTTCTGGGTGTGAGGTGAAACTTCTGTGTTGTTTTTCATTTGTAATTCTCTTATTATTATTAGTTTTTTCTTAATAATATTTTTTCAGTTAAAGATAGTTTTCAACATTCATTTTTGTAAGATTTTTGAGTTCCAAATTTTTCTCCCTCCCAGATTTTCCTCTCTTCCCTAAGACAACAAGCAATCTGATATAGATTATGCATGTATGTTCATATTAAACATATTTCCACATTAGTCATGTTGTGAAAGAAGAATCAGAACCAAAGGGAAAAACCATGAGAAAGAGAAAACAACAAAAATAAATTGAAAATACTAAGCTTCGATCTGCATTCAGACTCCATAGTTCTTTCTTTGGATATGAATACCATTTTTCATTATGAGTCTTTTGGAATTGTCTTAGATTATTGTATTGCTGAGAAGAGCTAAATCCGTCATAATTGATCATCGCACAGTGTTGCTGTTACTGTGTACAATGTTCTTCTGGTTCTGCTAAGTTCACTCAGCATTAGTGCATGTAAGTCTGTGCTATTTTCTGGTGTTCCCTGCAAGTTATGTCAGATAGTGAGTTCTTATCTCAGAAGTTGCAGTCTTTGTGTTTATAAAACACTAGATTTACTATGGTCATTTACAACTATGTATTGTATACCTAATCTATTCCACTGATCCACCACTTTTATTTCTTGGCCAGTACCAGATTGTTTTGATGATTACCATTTTGTAATATAGCTTGAGGTATGGTAAAACTAGGCCACCTTCCTTTGAATATTTTTTTCATTAATATCCTTGGTATTCTTTCGTTCTTCCAGATGAATTTTGTTATTATTTTTCCTAGCTCTTTAAATAATTTTTTGGCCGTTTTATTCGTATGGCACTGAATGAGTAGATTAATTTAGATAGAATTGTCATTTTTATTATCAGTCTACCCATGAGTATTTGATATTTTTCCAGTTTTTTTTCTGCCTTTATTTGTGTGAAAAGTGTCTTGTAGTTGTGTTCATATAGTTCTTGGGTTTGTCTTGGCAGGTAGACTCCTAAATATTTTATGTTGTCTTACCTTTTTTAAAAATTGAATCTCGGGGCGGCTAGGTGGCGCAGTGAATAGAGCACCGGCCCTGGAGTCAGGAGTATCTGAGTTCAAATCCGGCCTCAGACACTTAACACAAAAAACTAGCCGTGTGACCTTGGGCAAGTCACTTAACCCCAACTGCCCTCCAAAAAATAAAGGCAAAAAACAAAAAAACAAAAACAAAAAAAAATTGAATTTCCCTTTCTTTCTCTTGCTGCTGGACTTTGTTGGTAATATATGGAAATGCTGAGGATTTATATGGGTTTATTTTATATCCTGCAACTTTGTTAAAATTGTTAATTGTTTCAAGTAGTTTTTTAGTTGATTTTGCAGAGTTATAGTTTTGTTTCATTATTGCCTGTTCTAATTCTTTTAATTCCTTTTCCTTCTCTTATTATAGCTAACATTTTTAGAACAATATTGAATAATAGTGGTAATAATGGACATCTTTGTTTCACTGCTGATCTTATTGGGAATGCTTCTAACTTATCCCCCATTACATACAATGCTTTTGCTGCTGATTTTAGATAGATACTTCTTATGATTTTAAGGAAAACTCCATTTATTCCTGTTCTTTATAGTGTTTTCAATAGGAATGGAAGCTGTATTTCGTCAAAAGCTTTTTTCTGCATCTGTTGATGTTAGTTTTGCTATTGATATGGTCAGTTATGCTGATAGTTTTCCTAATAATGAACCAGCTGTGCATTCCTGGTATTAAATTCCACCTAGTCATAGGGTATTATCCTGGTAATAAATTGTTGTAATCTCTTTGCTAGTATTTTATTTGAAATTTTTGCATCAATATTTGTGAAGGAAATTGGTCTACAATTTTCTTTCTCTGTTTTGGCTCTTCTTGGTTTAGGTGTTAGCACCATATTTGTGTCATAAAAGGAATTTGGTAGAGTTCCACCTATTTTTCCAAATAGTTTATATAGTATTGGAATTAATTGTTCTTTAAACAATTCTATGCTACCAAACACGGTAGAATTTACTCGTATATTCATCTGATCCTTGAGACTTTTTCTTAGGGAGTTTTTTGATGACTTGTTCAATTTCTTTTTCTAAAATGGGGTTAAGTATTTTATTTCCTCTTCTGTTAACCTCTTCTGTTTCCTCTTCTGTTAATTTATATTTTTGTAAATATTCATCCATTACACTTAGATTTTCAAATTTATTGGCATACAGGTAGACAAAATAGCTCATAATTATTTCTTTAATTTCCTTTTCACCAATAGTGAATCCACTGTTTCCATTTTTGATACTGGTAGTTTGATTTTCTTTTTAAAATATTTATTTTTAGCTTTCAACATTCATTTCTACAAGATTTTGAACTCCAAATTTTCTCCCCATCTCTCCCCTACCCCAAGATGGCAAACATACTGAATACCCTTCCCCCAGTCTGCCTTCTCTTCTATGCCCACCTATTACCCCCTTCCCCCTTATTTTAGGGCAAGATATATTGCCTATATATCTTATTTCCTGGTTGCATGTAAAAACCATTTTTTTAAACATTTGTTTTTAAAACTTTGGGTTTGATTCTCTCCCTTCTTCCCTCCTCATTCCATTGAGAAGACAAGCAATTCAATATAGGTTATACATGTGTAATTATGCAGAACATTTCCATAGTAGTCATATTGTAAAAGACTTAATTATATTTCCCTCCATACTATCACACACCTCCCTCTCCTTCCTCCCTGTGTATTTTATTTGACCATGTCCTTTTTCAAAAGTGTTTGCTTCTGACTGCTCACTCCGCGAATCTTCCCTCTCTTCTATCATCCCTCCCCCCATCCTTTTCCCTACTACTTTCTTGTAGAGTAAGATACCCAATTGAGCATATGTTATTCCCTCCTTAAACCAAATCCAATGAGAGTAAGGTTAACTCCTTCCCTTTCATCTCCCTGCTCTTCCCTTTCATTGAAGCAGCTTTCTCTTGTGTCTTTTTCATCTCTTACCTCTTAGTTTTATTTTTTAGATATCACTTCATATTCAGCTCACCCTGTGCCCTCTATGTACACACACACACACACACACACACACACACACAGTTCAACTTTAAGAAGTTCCTTATAAGTTCTCTTTCCTGTGTATCGTTTCATATTTCTCTTGATCCTTGTATTTGAAAGTCAGATTTTCTGTGTACTTCTCTTCATCAAGAATTCTTGAAAGTTCTCTATTTCATTGAATGTCATATTTTCCCCTGAAGTATTATATTCAGTTTTGCTGGGTAGGTAGGTGATTCTTGGTTTTAATCCCAGTGCCTTCCACCTCCAGAATATTATATTCCAAGCCTTTTGATCCATTAATATAGAAGTTGCTAGATCTTGTGTTATTCTTATTGTATTTACACAATATTTGAATTTTTTCTTCCTGACTGTAATATTTTCTCCTTAACCTGTGAACTCTGGAATTTGGCTATAGTATTCCTAATTTTATAATATTCCTAATTTTCTTTTGGGGATCTTTTTTTTCAAGAAGTGATCAGTGTATTCTCTCCATTTCTATTTCACCCTCTAGTTCTAGAATATCAGGGCAGTTTTCCTTGATAATTTCTTGAAAGATGATGTCTAAGCTCTTTTTTTGGTCATGGTTTTTAGGTAGTCTAGTAATTTTTGAATTATCTCTCCTGCATCTATTTCCCAGGTCAGTGGTTTTTTCAGTGCAATATTTCACATTGCCTTCTATTTTTTCATTCTTTTGGATCTGTTTTATAGTATCTTGATTTCTCGTAAAGTCATTAACTTTTATTTGCTCTAGTCTAATTTTGAAGGAATTATTTTCTTTAGTGATCTTTTGGACTTCCTTTTTTCCTTTGGTCTGATTCTGCTTTTCAGGGCATTCTTCTTCTCATTTGACTTTTCGGACCTTTTTTTGCCATTTGAGTTAGTCTATTTTTTAAGGTGTTATTTCTTCAATTTTTTTGGTGTTGGCTCATTTGTCCATGATTTTCTTTTATCACTCTCATTTCTTTTCCCAAATTTTCCTCTGCTTCTTTTACTTGATTTTCAAAATCCTTTTTCAGTTCCTCCATGGCCTGTGTCCAATTCATAATTTTCTTGGAGGCTCTTGATGCAGGAGTTTTGACTTTCTTGTCTTTATTTGGTTCTATATTTTGTTCTTCTTTGTCACAAAAGATTCTTTTCCTCTGTTTGTTCATTTTCCCAGCCAATTACTTGACTTTTGTGCACTTTGCCACTGTAGAACTCTGCTTCCAGAGTGGAAAATGTTGTGTCCCAAACTTCTGGGGTTTTGTCCAGCTGTGTTAGAGCTACTTCTAGGCATATCTGCCTTAGAACTGTGAGGAGGACTCTCGCTCCGCAGCTGCCACAAGCTCTGCCACATCAGCACTTCTTCTCACCCCAGCACTGTGACCCAGATCCAAGCAGGGCAAAACTGCCTTAGTGCCAGCAAAGAGATTCCTGCAGTTGCCCTCTGATCAGCTGTTTGGCCCCCCTATCATCAGCTGTTACTGCAGCTGCTGCCGCTGCCCCTCCCACCTCCACTGCCCCAGGGCCTGGGCTAGACTGCACCCTTTTCTCATCTAGGTCCAACAGGGTTTCCCCACTGACCTTTTACTTTCTCTTTAGTGTTTGTGGAGCAAGAAGTCTGGAAACTGGCATAGCTGCTAATGATTCTGTCCCTTCTGATCAGGCCGCTTGATGACTTGCCTGGACACAGTTTTTACTAGATTGTGCTCCCCTTTTGCCCAAGTGAGACAGACCTTTCCTAAAGTCCTACTAAGTTATCTTAAAATGGACAGCTGTTTCATTCTGTCTTTTTGTGGATTCTGTTGCTCCAGAATTGATTCTGAGACTTGATTTAACATTTTTTTCATGAGGGAAAGCCGGGAGAGCTCAGGCAGCTTCCTGGTCTCTCCCTACCATCTTCCAGTTCTCTTATTAATGATATAAAGCAGTCTTTTAGTGATTGGCTTCTGAAAAATAAACAAATATATATTTTTAAACATAACCTTCATTTTCTTTTGCACCAACCCTTAAAACAAAGAATGAAAAGATGGAAGGAAAAATAATTCAGTAAAACAATATATTAAAAAAAACAAAAAGACCCCTGACACATACAGTATTGTAAGTTCATAGACCCTGCTTCTCCAGAGAAGCAGAGGAGAATGTCGTCTTATTCCTTTACTCCTTTTCTTTAGGTCTAAGTTTGGTCATAATTTCAAAGCATTTAATTTTTATTTTTTCTTCTTTCCATGTACATTGTAATCATTGGATATATTGGTCTATCTTTTTTTTTAATCTTTAATTTAGTTTTTATTTGTTTTCTTGTTTACATTATTCATTTTCATTACATTTTTTGAATTTTACATTTTCTCCGCATCTTGCTCCTACCCCAACCCTATAACAGCAATCCCACTGTAAAGCCCCTCCCCTGCTCT
>JAQQSW010012317.1:0-12552 GCA_028646575.1 Pseudocheirus occidentalis | reverse complement strand
CTCTAAACTGGATATCTTGCCACACAGGAGAGTAGGGGGGATGGGGATGAGAGGGGGATGATGGAGGGGAGGGCAGGGTTGGGGGGACGGTTGCTGGAAGTACACATTTCTGTAAAGGGACAGAGACAGGGTAGAGAATAGAATGGAGTTCCCCCTCCCCCCGGGATAGGAAGGAGGGACATATAATCAGTCTCTTACAATATGCCCACTGTGGAGATGTTCTAGGTAATTACACATGTACAGCCTGTATTTAATTGCTTGTCCTTCCAGTGGGGGTGGGTGATGAGAGAGGAAGGGAAAGAATCTAGAATTTAAAGTTCTATAATCAAATGTTAAATAGATAGATAGATAGATAATTATTATTAACTACATCCAACTGGGAATTGAGATACACAGGTACTGTGGTGGGGAGATCCATTCTGCCCTACCAGAAAGTCAGAGGGGCAAGGGGGAGGACATGGGAGGGAGCAGATTGGGGGAGGGGTTATACAGTGGGATGGCTGTTTTGTGGTGTTGAGTGGGGGGGTGGGGAGAAAATTTGTAGCTTAAGATCTTGTGGAAATGAATGATGTAAACAAGAAAATAAATTAATTAATTTATTTTAAACAAACAAACAAACAAACAAATATGATTCCAAATTGTTTTTCTACATGGTTGGACCTATTCACAGTTCCACCAATAGTTGTATATTAATGTGCCTGTTTTCCTGAAGCCCTTCCCACAGTTATTTCCATCCTTTGATATCTTTGCCAATTTGCTGGATGTGCATTTCCTAGTTTTCTTTTTAATTGCAAACTATTCAGGAGGGGCCTCCAAAGTCTTTATGTATAGAGATTTCAAAAAATCTTAGTCTTTTTCTGCAAAGTTCTTATTGGTGAGAGACTTGGGAATATAGGATTTAGAGTTGGAAGGAAAATTAGAGACCATCCATTCCAAGAGATTTAAAAATTCATTTTACAAATAAGGAACTGAGTCCAGAGAGATGATGAAGCTTGACCATGATCACACTACAAATCTATTATTTTACGAGAATTCCTTGACTGGTCCAGAGACCAGTTTCTAAAAGGACAAAATGCATAAACACAAACCCTACCTACTCCTTAAGGAGCCTAATCAAAAGCTAGCAATAACTTACATTAATAATGATATGAATCACAAAGAACTTTAAATATATCATCTCTTTTGATTCTTGCAATAGTCCTTTGAGGGAGACGTCATCATCTGAGTTTTCTTTTGGGGGGAGTGAGATGCATAGAAGGTATGACTTGAACAATATCAAGTGGCTAATAAGCATCTGGATTTGAAGCTAGGTCTTCTGGACCCTCAAGTCCACCATCTGTCTCATGCTGCGCCTAGCTTTTTGAGACACTGTGCAGAGACAGCACTTCCACAAGTAAGGGAGAAGAGTGGGGCTTGTACAGAAGACCGGTGCCCAGTTCTTGTGGTTTCACTCAGCCTGATGCAAAGACATAATGACAAAAGAGACAATGATGGGGAATGGAATAGCCCTTCACTCTGGTTCTAAAGAGCTGCCAGCTCTGTTCTTGTTGGTGGCAAATTTACTATTGCAAAATTTGCTGCTAATTATAACAAAACACAACTGGTGTAATTACAATCCTGCTGATAGATTAGTTATGTTAAAGGTGTCTGTCAAGGGGTTTTCATTAGAACTTCTACTCAGCAAGAAGACAGCAGGTACCAGCTCTTAGTTCAGCAGTTTCCTTCCTTCCTTCCTTCTTTTTCTCTTTCCTCCCTCCTCTCCTCTCTTCTTCTTTCCCTCTCCCTCCCTCCCTTCCTTCCTCCCTTTTCTCCTCCCCCCCCTTTTCTTCCTCCTTCCTCTTTTTCCTTCCTTTCCCCCCTCCCTTCTTTCTTCTTTCCTTCCTTTCTTTGTTTCTTTCTTCCTCCCTTCCTCCCCCCTCCCTCCTTCCCTGCCTCCCTCCTTTCCTTTCTTCCTTCCTTCCTTCCTTCCTTCCTTCCTTCCTTCCTTCCTTCCTTCCTTCCTTCCTTCCTTTTTAACTTCCTTCTGACTTGCTAGTAAATGTCTGCAGCAGGATTTGAACCCAAATCCTCAAAATTATAAGTCCTATATTCTTTCAGTTTCTTCTTTTGAGAAAAGTAAATTGAACTGGCCTTTAGAAAGGCACTGGTTACTTCGGAGAGAACAGTTTTAGGCAGAGGGTCAAGACGGAAACTAGATGTTAAGGAGCTAAAGAGTAAGTGGGCAGTAAGGAAACCAAGGCAGTAGGTACAGTCTGCTCATTCTGGAAAGAAAAAAGAAAAAAAGAGAACGGTAGTACCAGAGAGCAATGAGGTCAAGTACTATTAGGAAAAGTTTTTTGAATTTATACTTTTAATTATTTACCTGTGTCCTCTCTGCTCTATTGCAGAAGCCTTTGGTGTTTGAAAGGGTAACAACTGCTTCCTACCAATTTACCCTTTTCCGCTAGCTAAAGACACAGATACTTTCATAATGTTGCTGGGCACATAGTGGCTCAGGCACTCTGTTCACTCCCTCTCCCTAAGGTGATCCTCTGCTCTGGACCCTGGATTAAATGGTGCAGTAAAATTTAGGTCAGGGGAACCACCTCTCTAATGAGGGCTGGGGCTAGACTTTTCCTTACACTCTTCAGCTTGTTAAACTCTAAGCCCAGCACCTCAAGGAAAAATTATTTAAAGTTTAGATCTTGGGGGAAGCTAGGTGGCTCAGTGAATAGAGCACCAGCCCTGGAGTCAGGAGGACCTGAGTTCAAATGCCGCCTCAGACACTTGACACTTACTAGCCATGTGACCTTGGGCAAGTTGTTTAAACTCAATTGCCCTCCAAAAAGAAAAAAAAAAAGTTTAGGTCTTGGTTCATGTCTTGGGCCTCCCCAGAAAACTAAGTAGAAAGACTCTCAATATACATTGTATATAAGAAGAAGAAAAATCAAGTGTGGGATAGCTATTTATTTACTATACGCAAAATAGGTGTTAAAACATAAAAGTATATATTGACAGAAAGACTTTTAAAAAAAGGATTCAGTAGCTTTTAACTGTTGTTACAATCTCTCCTGGGAAGCTAATAAACTTCATCAGAACATAAAACAGTCTGTGGAGACCACTAAATAATCATGGCCACATTTCATGAGTCTTCCAGACAACAATTACTGGATGTCTACTGGTAAAAGGGGCTAGCAGCTTGGGTCATTTTCTTGATAGTTGTCTTCTCCAAATCAGAAGCTTTCCTTGGCACCAGGGAGTTCCACTCATGAGACCTAGGACTTCAGGTCTCCTTGGACTCACTGGATCTTTTTCAAAAATAGACAATATTTACCTCAAGGCTCAATTACCTCCTCTGGAAAGAAAAAGAAGGAGAAACAGAAACCAGAAGCCCATGAACAAGTCTTCCTAGTGGACTTCTTTCATGTTTTAGCTGCCACATGAAAGTGGTCTCCATGATGCCAGTGTTAGAAAAGGCCAGCCCATCTCCTACCATTCCCCATAAGTCTTAGGGTTACATGGTGTCAACTGGAGGTTGTTTCTACTTTTTTTTTTTTGGAGGGGGAAGAAGGCAGGGCAACTGGGGTTAAGTGACTTGCCCAAGGTCACACAGTGTTAAGTGTCTGAGATCACATTTGAACTCAGGTCCTCCTGGTTCCAGGGGTGGTGCTCTACTCACTTTACCACCCAGCCATCCCATTGTTTCTACTTTTAATTGACTTATGTAGTAGATAACCCCCAACCCCCTACCTCCACTTCCTCTTGTCACAAGGGGACAAGAAAAACTCCGAGTTTTCTGTGGCATAACAAGGCAATAAATCCTTTAAATGCTAAGCCACCAGGAGCTTGTCATCCCCAAAAGACCCAACTGCTGTGTCACCATATCCCTAGAGTCCTCAAAAGTTTCCAGGGGAGCTCCAGGCTTCTGAGGCAGTAATATTGCAGGGTTTGTCGCCATACAGTAATGCCGGTAAAATGTTTCTGCTGAAAAGATGGAAGAGCTTAGTAGCAATATCATCAGTGACGCTCTTCAGAAACTTCAAAAAAGCAAGTTCAGTCATCACAATAATACTAGTACTGTGGTTATTAGTTTTATAAGTTACAAATATAGGGGTGGCTAGTTGGCGCAGTCAATAGAGCATTGGCCTTGGAGTCAGAAGGACCTGAGTTCAAATCTGGCCTCAGACACTCTACCCAAAAACTAGCTGTGTGGCCTCGGGCAAAGTCACTTAACCCCAATTACCCTCCAAAAAAAACCCAAAAACCCCATAAGTTACAAATATGAAGATTGTTGAGGATTTTGCCAGTAAATATCTACATATGATTTTTTTTGCATATTTGAGGGACCTCCGTGTTCTAAAAATTAGTTGTGAGCTAAGGGAAAAAAAGGAAAGAAAACATGTGCTGTTAAAGGTCAGTAAAAGTACTTTGCAATTTCTCAAAAGTAATCTAGCCTCTTATCCTTCTCCTATGAAAAGGAGGCCCCCTTTTATTGTCCATTGTCCTGTTTGTCCCAAACATATAAGCTCTCACACATACACTTTAGGCTATTCATTCAGACAAAGATTGAAATCTGGATGATAGGCATATTTGAGAATTATCTTTCCATTTAGCTACTTCCTTCTTGTTCCACTTACAGCAAGAATGTCAAGGCTGCTAGTATCCAACTTCTCCATCAGCATGTACTCTTATGGGTCATTGGATAAGGATCTCACCTTTAGAGTATTAATAGTCCAATGAAAGTTTATCAATGATCCCAAAACTGTGGGGCATACTTAGAACCCTCTACCCCCTTTTGTGCCACTTGGCTGCTATCATCACAGAAGCAGAAGGGAGCAGTACAGTAGTAATGGTCATTTTAAATTTCTCTGTTTCATGGGTTGCCATGGGTGAAAAAGTTTAATTTAATTACCAGGTGGCCAGTCTACTTACTGCTGGATGCCTCTCTATGACAAACAATAAAAAATAGAAAGAAGAAAGAGAGATCAAGGGGCAGCTAGGTGACTCAGTAAATAAAGGATTGGCTCTGGAGTCAGGAGGACCTTAATTCAAATCTGACCTCAGACACTTGACACACTAACCATGTGACCTTGGGCAAGACACTTAATCCTAATTGCCCTGCCTTCCCTCCTCCATAAAAAACAAAAAAGAAAGATCAAAAGGACACAAAAATGCAAATAAGATGTTTCTATTATTAATTTGTCAAAAACAATTTGTGCATAAAATACATTTGACATTTAGGGCTTCACATATAGTCACATTTTCATATTTTGTGTATTCGGATATTTGAATTAGAATTAAGAACAAAATTGGCCCAGTCTGGAGAGCATGCCTGTTTGGTGAACCTGAAGAATGATATAGAACTACATTCTATAACATCATGAACTTCTGGAAGCAGGCTCCCCAAAGATCCATGCTACCAGAAGTAGGACCTCTAGTCCCCCCATTTTATCAAAATGTTAGATTTTGGTTTTTTTGTGATGCTCAGTGGTTGCTATGCATACTGCATTCCAGTTCTCTTTTTGAAAAATATGATATACAAAAACATGATATACAAGTATGAGATTTCCCTGGTCTCTTTCATTTCTTAATCCTGAATCAGATTTTTGAATATTTGTTATTGTGCCCAGGGGAAGTTATGAACTATCAAGGTATATATTAACTTGGTACATATTGATAAGGTATCTCTTTAATCTACATATGGGTATACTTATAGGTGTATTTCTACATACAGATATACCCATATGCATCTATCATATCTTTCTATACATGAGGATCAGCCTCAGATACTGTGTGATCCTGGGCAAGTTACTTAACTCTGTTTGCCTCAGTTTCTTCATCTGTAAAATGAGCTAGAGAAGGAAATGTTAAACCACTTCAGTATCTTTGCCATGAAAACCCCAAACTGGGACACCACTGAAATGACTCAATAAACTTCAGTGGCTTCCTATGACCTCCAGGGTTAAATATTGCATTATCTGATTGGCTTTCAAAGCCCTTCATAACCTTCTTCCCTTCCTGTCTTTCCTATCTTCTTAAACTTTATTCCCTGCCTTGTACTCTTTGATTCACCGACACTGTCCCTCTCATACAGAGCTACGAATCTCAACTGGTAGTGTTTTCACTGGCTGTCCCCTATGTCTGGAATATGCTCCTTCTTCATCTATACCTCCTTGTGGCTTCCCTTCAATTCCCAGGTAAAGTTCCACAGAAGACCATCTCCAGTGATCCTGATCTCTCTCTCATCACTGGACCCACATGGCTCTGGAGGAGAAAGTGAGACTGGTGACTCACTTAAATCCAATTCATTTGCAAATCTTGGCATCACCTTCCTCATCATGGTCCTCTCTGAGAATGAAGGACAAACAACAACAGCATGCCACATCCTTCTTAAAGCCCTTCCCAATCCCCTTAATGCTAGTGCCTTCCCTCAACAGGTTGTCTCCAACTTAACCCTATATGTAGCCTATTTACATAAAGTTATTTGTATGTCATCTCCCCATTACACTGTAGGCTCCTTAAGAGGAAGGGACTGTTTTATTTTTTGTTGCCATTCTTTGTATCCCCAACACTTAGCGAAATACCTGGCATACTGCAGGTGATTAATAAATGCTGGCTGATTGATTGATTTGATAGAAATGGAAGCTATTTTGGGGCGGAGGTTTTTAGTTTTGTGTTTGTATCCCAATACCTTGTAGACTATATGCCTTATAATAGGAGTTTAATAAATGCCTATTGATTGATGGGTTTGGAATGTATTATATGCTTCATAGGGTTTTTCTACTTTATCCATTGGAACAGATGCTGGTACATAAGTCTCAATTTTGTTTGTGGTGATCTCTTTGCTTCTCCCTCATGATCAATGCAAAATAAAGTGACTAAGTTTTCCACAAAATCATGTTTCTTATTGCCTTTGGGTGAGTGTAAAAAACAGTTTCTTCAATTCTTTGCTTCTACAAGGAGGACTGTGAGTTAGCTGCAGTTTCTTTATATCTTTTGGGTTTATTAAGAAACAAACAAATCATGTCCAGGTGTGCAGAGCCAGGCCTGGCCCCCTACAAGGAGGTGTATGTATCAGGCTTCAGCGACTTCTGTGGGACAGTGGAACAGCACAGGGACAAGACCATCTTCGTCTACTTCACGGGTGACAAGGACACTGAGGGCCCAGTAGGTCCCTGGACTTTGTACAGGGCAAGCCTGAAGCCCTGGAGGCCCTCAAGCACATCCCCCAGAACACTGTGTTCATCTACTGCCAGGTTGGGCCCCGGCCCTACTAGAAAGATACCAACAATGAGTTCAAGAAGAATCTGAAGTTGACCACAGTGCCAACCCTGCTCAAATACGGACACTTCAGAAGCTGGTGTAGTGGGAAGTGTCTGAAAGCCAGTCTGGTGGAGATGCTGTTTTCAGAGGAGGATTAAGCAAGCTGCACCCAGTAGCTCTGATGTCTCAATTGTAAAGGAACCTCAAGATCAATTGTATGATAATAACATTAGCCAAAATAATGTTTAGAAAGCCTCTAATGAATGTTCTGCAAATACAACACCCTTTGTAAATGGTGGGGCAAAAACCCAAAAAAATCCCAAGAGGAGAAGTAGGGCAGGAACCAAAGGAAGAGATCCTCGTTTATTTGAAATGTAACTTGAATTGGAACTATTTGGGTTGAAAAATACCCTTCATCCTTAATTTAGTAAAAAAAAAAAAAAGTAAACACAGAGATTTCTTAGGATAACAACAGGAGTTTATTCTCTTCCCCAGGAGAAGAGGGCGGTCTGCCCCATGAGTCAATCATGGAGAAGAGGCCCGTTACAAAGGGCAGAACCAGAATTTATAACTTAACTTATTCAAGCCCCCTTTCCCAACTCTTTCCTCTCTCATTGGTGGAGAGGCATACCTCACTAAATTCTTCCCAACTGGGACAGCAAGAGAAGAGAGGGGGGGAAGGTCCTACCAAGTCAGGAAAACATCCAAAGGAAGGTAAAAGTGATTGACAGCAGCAATGGAGGAGGAGGGGAGGAAGAGAAGGTTAACAACCTCAAATTGAGATGCTTTCACTCATTCCACACAGAACCATGTAAGATACATTTGTGTAAGACTAGAAAACCTGGGAACTGGGACTGTCTCCCTATTAATAGGGACTCTGTATAAAGAGACTGCTCTATCTCAGGACATCAGGAATCTTGACATATTAGATTTCTAATTTATTGTTTGCTATGAGACTCAAAATATTTCTAAACCTTTCTTTCTGGGGGTAAATCTCAGTGCTTGGAGAATGGACAGCAGCAAAATTAAACTATTTTCAATATGAAGGAAAACTATTTATATTTGGGGGGGAAAGGCCCAATGTAAGAGGCAAAAGAGTCTAGAGGAAAGAGAGGAGGAAGTAAATAAGGAAACTAGGTCCTGGAAGAGATGGAGAAATTGAGTTTCCTAAGACAAGGAGAGAACTTCTGCCTTTGAGCCAGGAGGGAAGTAGAAGGGCATAAGTGGGATCAAAGATTTTGAACTGGATGTTGGTTCTTGTCCTTTGTGGTGGAAGAGGACCAAAATGACATCACTACATCATGACTGATGCATGGTGTGTCCCACTGTGGCTGATTAGATCAATATAGACCCAGATGGTTCTATCATAGGTTGGGTATGAATAGTCTGCATGAACATTTGGAATGGAACCACCTCCTTAATTTTGCAGATGAGGAAACTGAAACCTTGCCTAAAGTCACAGAGGTTATAAATGGCGGTCTACATTCAGACACGGATAGATAGTGGATAGAACACCGGACCTTGAATCAGGAAGACCTGAGTTCAAACCCAGCTTCAGAGACTTACTCTCTGTGAGACTAGCTGAACCCTCTTTGCCTCAGTTTCCTCATGTGTAAAATGAGCTGGAGAATGAAATGACAAACCACTGCAGTATCTTTGCCAGGAAAACCCTAAATCTGGTCATGAAGAATCTCCAGGGACTGAACAACAACAAAATATTCAGACTCAGTTCTCTGACCCTAAAAGCAGCACTCTTCCCTTTAGACCACATTGCCTCTCTGGATTTGAACTGGAGGAGAAAGATGATGAAGAAATTGGAGCCTGATGGCCTCTAATTCTGTATAGTAGGAGGGGAGATCAGCTAAATGTGAGGGCTAGGAGGAAAGGGCTCAGGCTTAAAGAGAAAGAAGAAAAGTGGGGGAAGCCTCCTGGTGAAGATGTTGACAAAAGACTGATAGGAAGTAAATAAGGGGATTGCTGAGCAGAAGTGAACACCCAGCTGAAGTTAGAAAGCAGAATATGGTGTGGGTCAGATCTGCAGTTTTACCCCTTTCAGGAAGAGTGAAATAGATAAGAGATTGTTGAAATACTGGACATTGGGGCCAAATGAATGTTTTGGATCAAAGTAACAGAAGTGAAGAAGTGAAGAACAGAAGAAGAAGTGAAAAATACCCTTCATCCTTAATTTAGTAAAAAAAAGTAAACACAGAGATTTCTTAGGATAAGAACAGGAATTTATTCTCTTCCCCAGGAGAAGAGGGCAGTCTGCCCCATGAGTCAATTATGACCTATGAAGGTAGAAGTCGGTTTAGGGCACATGAATTCTGTCCAGACATGTAAGTGACAGTGGGTTCTATATTTCTGACCCTGTAGAAGAACTACATCTCTGAGCTGGTTCTCCTATTTCCCCTAAACCAGTGGTTCTCAACCTTCCTAATGCTATGACCCTTTAATACTCTTACTAGGGTGTATCTGCATGTGGGCGGACCACCTGGAGATGGATAGAGGAGCAGGGGTCTCGGCTCCTAAGATCACCAGAAATATGTGTTTTCCGATGGTCTTAGGTGACCCCTGTGAAAGGGTCATTCAACCCCCCCAAAGGGGTCACGACCCACAGGTTGAGAACCTCTGCCCTAGACCTTCTACTGCTCAGACTCACACATTCATTCTGTGATGAAGCTCTCATCCTTTGGGAAGGAGACATTAAAGAAGCCATTATGTCAACTAATGCAAATTCATGGTTATGATTTAAAAGCCTCCAGTGCTAGTCCCTTTCCTGACCCCTAGTTCATGTACAACTGTATTAGCAATAGCCTTGACCCAGATCTAAGAGGGTAATTGTCGAGGTTCATTGGGAAAGAGGAAATCTGGCCATTGGATTAAAACCAGATTCCTTATCTTTTCTACTACCTCCCAGATCAGCAACTCTTCCATTTCTCTGTTTCTGGTGGGAGGTGGGAATTGGGGTAGGAGAGACAGTGTCCTTCTGAGGACATAGGGCAGGGTCAAATCAGTATCTAAGTAAGGATAACCAAAAGACCCAACCAAGGTTGAGAACCTAGTTTTTTCTGGTTTATTGAAATCCAAAGTGGGGCAGCTAGGTGGCACAGAGCACCAGCCCTGAAATCAAGAGGATCTGAGTTCAAATCCAACCTCAAACACTGTGTGACTTTAGGGGCAAGGTGCTTAACTCTGATTGCCTCCACAATAATATAATAAAATTGCACAGTAAATATCACTAGCCAGGTAGTTTCTCCTGGTAATCTCTCCATTAAACCTCTATCTGGGTTGTGTGATTCCCTGCCTGCCCTTTTGGTGACTCTTTCTCTCTAGCTTCCTGAAATACCTCAGCCTTTTCAAGAGAGCAGGTCTCAGAGCAGGCCACAGATTGGGCCTGGGTCCAAGTGCCAAAGGGCAGGGCAAGCCCCAAAGTTTCTGGTAGTTTAAAGACTTAGAAGGATTTCCTTTGAGTCTTTAATTGCTCAACTGAAAGTAATTTAGAATGCTTCTAACCCTTTGGGGGATAGAAGTAGGGATGGAGTCTAAGAACTCTCTCTAGCTGAGAGGGAGGTAGGATTGAGAGTTCTGGGGGAGTTCTGAAATATAATCTGACTCCTTCAACAGGTTGTGGGAAACCAAGGCCTCTATTTATTAGAACAGCTCTGACCCAGACACCAGTAATGGACCACTGGGCCTTATTGTTCATTCTGTTGAGTGGTTAAGTAAGTTTTGGATGAGACAAAAATTGCTAAGCAGGGAGAGTGAATTCTATCAATAAATCAACATTTAAAATATCTTTTAAAGTAGGTATATTTTTATTTTACATATCCCAGATTTCCGCCTGTATCCTTCCTCTTCTTTCCTCCCAGGGAGCCATCATACACAGAAAATGAGTATTTCCAGAAAGCATCTATTAACCAATTACCATGTGCCAGACACTGTATTAGGTACTGAGGACAAAGTAAAAATGAGAAGCATTATGGTATAATGGATGAGGCACTGGATTTAGACACAGGAAGCCTGGGATTCAGATCCCTGCTTCAGACACTTAGTAGCTGTGTGGCATCTATGCATCTACATACATGCACACACACACAGAAATACAAGGTAATTTTCAGTTAATAAACATTTTTACAGGGCCTACAATATACCTACATTGTGCTAACTTAGCACTAGGGGTACAAAAAATAAATTCTTAAAAAAGAATCAAAAGACAGTCCCAGTCCTCAAGGAGCTCCCAGTCTAATTGGAGAGATGAGCAAACAGATGTGTACAAACAAGCTGTACACCAGATAAACAGGAAGTCAATAAGAGAGGGGGGGCGCTAGAATTTGGAGGGGCTGGGAAAGACTTCCCATAGAAGACAGGGTTTTAGTTAGGACTTAAAGCAAGGGAAGTCAGTAGCTGAAAATAAGGAGGGAGAGCATTCTAGGCATGGGGGAGAGCCAGAGAAAATGCCCAAAGCTGAGAGATGGCAGGGTCTTGTTTGTGAGCTAGCTACTAGGCCAATGTTGCTGGATGGAAGAGTAAATGTTGGGGATTCAAGTATAAGAAAACTGGAAAGGTAGGAGGGGGCTAGGCTATGAAGGGCTTTGAGGGACAAACGGAGGTTTTTGTATATGAGCCTGGAGGTGATAGTGATGAGGTGTAGGCTCTGGGACCCCCCTGGAGCTCTCCTTGAATCTTTGAGGTACAGGCTCTGGGAACCACCTTGAAGTCAATCTTCCCAGGGAAGGTGTTTGCCTGAGGTCATGGGCCTTAAACTGTGGCTCTGCCCAAGTCTTTAACCCTCCTTTGTTCCAATAGTTTCGCACCCTTCATGCTCCTGTTCCCACCCTTGAACTGGCCTGGCCCACTGTGGTCTATGGTCTCCAGGTAGCCTCCAGAAACTTCCCACCCTTAATGACTCATCACTGGAGTCTGACCCCATCTCAATCTTTGAAGACCCTCCCCACACTCATTACTGGAGTCTAATCTCATCTGACTCCTCCTGAAGACCCTCCCCAACTCCTCCTCTAGACCACCCCTAGATTCCTCCCACAACCTTTCTGTTTACAGGATCCCATCTTCCCTTTCATGGGCCACAGAATGCCCTAGAATAGGCTGGTTCCTTGAGAGTCTACCCCATATGGTAAACTATTAATAAACTTTACTTTTCTTTGGCTGAGAAGACTTGACTCAAATTCTTTTGGCAGGACCCGGCATGTTGGTATTTTGGGGTCTCAGGCAACCCTAACCCTCTTTGTGGGTGTGATGAGGTGTAGGCTCTGGGACCACCCCCCTCTTTTGAGCTCTCCTTGAATCTTTGAG
>JAQQSW010012316.1:0-12552 GCA_028646575.1 Pseudocheirus occidentalis | reverse complement strand
CACACACACACACACACACACACACACACACACACACACACACACACACACACCTTCTGCATCACATTTGTACTGTCCATGCTTTGCAGGCTTATTTAGAAATTCCTTAATCTTCATCAATTTCACACTTAAAAATATATTATGCATTTACTGAATTATCTCAAAGTGTGCATTATAATATATATATTACCATAAACTTACTTGTGGACCTGGAATTCCTTGTTGACCGGGAGGTCCAGGTTCCCCTTGAGGACCCTAAAATATAAAAAAAGAAAAGGACTTTGATCATGTTTTCTATACTGAGATTTTGATGATCATTTTCTTATACTATATATGTAAAAGTTCTGCACCTAAAAATAAAATTCAAAAAGCCTGTTTCTCCTCTGAAGTAATCAGACACTAATTTTCACATACATTTCCTGTTTCTTC
Organism: Pseudocheirus occidentalis; assembly: GCA_028646575.1. Taxonomy (NCBI): domain Eukaryota; kingdom Metazoa; phylum Chordata; class Mammalia; order Diprotodontia; family Pseudocheiridae; genus Pseudocheirus; species Pseudocheirus occidentalis. Next base: position 12,123 of record JAQQSW010012316.1, on the reverse strand, counting down.
AACCTTTGTGGATATTTTAAACAGTTCAATTCACAAAATTTAAGTGCTGGTAGAAATAATTTTCTTTGACAAAGCATTGTATTAAGTTCATATTTTAGACTTAAAAATCAAAATGGTTTAAAAAACCCAAATCTTGATTTTGAATTATTTTGTTAAGATTTGAAACATACCATATTTCCTTTTGGACCAGGTGGGCCATCTATACCAGCAATACCCTGGAAAAAGAAAGAAAATCAGCACAAGTGATTACAAAGCCTGTGTGGCACAAAAAAAGCAAAGGAGAGAAAGTAGAGAGGAGAAAAGAAAGGAGGAGTGGAAGAAAGGAAGGAAGCAAGGAAGGAAGAAAGGAAGGAAAGAGGGAGAAAAAGGGAGAAGAAAGAAAAAAGAAACCATTTTATAGAAAACTTTCCTACAAAATAGGAATTTTCTTTCCAGTTATATCTATATTAGCATGGCACATGATTTAACATTATTATCCCCTGTCTTCTGGAGATTTGGCATGAAAATACCTGTATTTTTAAAAAAAAGTAAACTGGAGGAATGAAAGGGAAGAAAAGAGGAACAAAGAACCATTGAGATTTATAGGCTTTATTAAAAGAATTAGAAATGAGACAAGATTGGAAATGAGTTGAATATTGAAAGTTATTGTGGTTTTACAGGTTTAGGGAATTTAACAGTGAGATTTTTTTAATGAGATTTAAATTTTTTACCCTTTTTCCCTTCTAAATAATACGTACAGGCTGTCCTGGAGGGCCAGGAGTTCCTCTGGGTCCCAAAAGACCTCGTGGACCCTACAGGAGAAAAAATAAATCAGTCATTAAATATTCTTAAAATGGGCCTTTGCTCTTGAATGTCAACTATTCACTAAAATATTTAATGCAATGTTTTGAGTACAAATATTTGTGGAAGTTTCTTTTCATCTTACACAGAAAGGTGCTTTAAAAACCTATATTAAAGACATATAAATATTTGTGTTTATAATGATCCACAAGCTAGAATGGATGACAATGACTCTTTAGTATGAAAAAACGTATATGCTCGTTTATGTGTAAATACACATATCTCTAGGGAAATAGAATAAGTACAAAACAAATCACTGTATCTCAAGATGTCTTTTAGTCTCATTATTTTTATAAATGCAGATGGCAGCACGAGATCCTGATTTTCCATCAGAAGACTACACAAAATGAAACCAGTTTGTTTCTTATTTATTCTGCATGTCTCCGTATTTCTTTGAGTACTCACTGAGGGCAACTCAGAAAGGTAAACAGGGCTTTTGAATCCCTCTTTCTCTATTTTCTTCAGTGAAACTAACATGCGCTCTTTCATTTTGACCCAGTTGACATTGTGGTGGAATAGATTAAAGGGTAAGAAGTCATGGATTTGAGTCTTGATTCTGAATTTAACCTCCTTGACTGTTTCCTCAACTGCTAAATGAAGAATCTGGAACAGATGATCTCCAAACTTGAGATCTTTCTCCTTTGCAAAATTTCCTAATCTCTTGTCTTTTTCTAAGGAGCTAAGATTATCACTTTTTTTCACATGCATTTTATCTGCATTCCCACACTCCCACCCAACACACACTAGAATTTTCCTCTAGTTATTTATAAGGAGTTTCCAAATCTGAATACGTGTTTCTAACTGAAAATAAATCTCCTATTAACTCAAAGTAAGTAAAAAAAGGGAGGAGATGGATGGAAATAAGTGAATTACCAAAATCTGATTAAAGGATTAACTTATTTTTTTGCATATTTTGAATATTGCTTCCTCTTCCTTTTTTCCCAACCCTCAATAATTTCATGTTACTCTATGTTCCCTATTTTAAGTACAAGAATGAAAATCTCATCTCATCAGCAAATGTATATATATATACATAATCGTGTATATGTGTATATAGACATACATATGTTTCTGTTTATAGATATATTCATATTTAAATATGCAACTGATCCGTCAAGTACCTGTAATTCCTATAAAGACTTTGAAACCCTATATTTGATATAGTCATCTAAATAGTACACATCCAGAATTGAGTGGCAAAAAATATGAATTAATTTAGCCATGATATTTTTTTCCAAAACAGAAAAGTATGCATGCTAGTTTTTAGTACAAATTATAAAATCAAGAAGAAATTTGTGCTTACAGCTTCACCTGGAAGACCCCTTGGTCCAATTTCTCCATCTTCTCCCTGTCATTGATTAAAAAAAACAAAACGATGCTAATCAAATGGCACTTTATATCACTACATTAGTGTTTTGTTGTGCTGAAAATATTCATTTGATGAAATTTTTCTCCACATACTCTCATTCCATCTTCACCAGGAGAGCCAGGAGGACCTTGGGGGCCACGTTCTCCCTGAAAAGTAAATACAAATATAATTTGAACATGCAAACAAAGTAGAACTTCACAAGTCAACCTAGCTACTCTCCTAACCAAATAACTCAGGATTCTTGGATGTGAAAACTTATTAATATGCTTTATTTGCTTTCCTCTGAATGCTTCCTTGATAAACACACCTCTTCATTCTCAGAAGACAGTTAGGTCTTTTATCTATTAATTCTACATAAATGTTTCCCATGAGCATAAATTCAGTTGTTGTTTTTAAGCACATTTTTCTTATAAATATACAATTTTTTTCAGGCATTTCATTATTAGGATCCAATTTACTTGTCAAGAGGTTAAGATATAATTTTGTCATCTTTTAAAACAGTGGTTCTCAACCTTTCTAATACTGCGACCCTTTCATATTCCTATGTGGGCATCTCTGCATGCAGGCGGACCTGCCTGGAGAAGGATAGCAGAGTGCTGTCTTGGTTCCTAAGACCATCGGAAATATGTGTTTTCCAATGGTCTTAGGGGACCCCTGTGAAAGGGTCATTTGACCCCCAAAGGGGTCGCGACCCACAGGTTGAGAACTGCTGTTCTAAAGCATGAATATTTTTCTTATTTTTTAAAGAAATTTGCATAAACTTCTTTTCTTTTTTTGTATTATTCTCGTTCATTAAAACATGACTCTACAGGATTTAAAATCAGATTTAGTTTACTGAAACTGAACTCTATGTTGATTGCCTTTAGATTTCCAGTATATTAAAGATTATTTGGCTATATTTTCAAAGAGTAGTGAGACTCTCATCATTTTTCTCTCTTTCTTTCCTAATGCTATTCCTGAGGCTATTCTTAAACTCTAACCCCTGTGGAGGAAACATAAAGGATTTCAGAACTAACTCATCCACTCTATTGTTAACGGTTCACTTGAGATCTCTTTCAGAATGTCAAGTAGAACTGTGAATGTATGTTTTTGGGAGTAAGTACTTCTGGGTGTATATGGATGGTAAATGAAGAGTTCTTTCATTGACCACATTGACTTTTTTCTAGTCAATGAATGAATGTCCACATGATGTCTTTTGATTCTTTCATTACCCTGCACTACTCAAAACTCTATGAGGCAAATATAATCTGTACAATAAATTCCAATGATCAATTATGGGTATTTAGTTGTTCACAAAAGGGGTTTGTTCCACCATGTACAGAGTTCTAAGTTTGTAAGTAAGGTTTACATCCTGCTTTTAACACTAATTATATTAATATGGGCAAAGTCATTTGGCCTTTCTTATCCTCATTTGTAAAAAGGACATCATAAAACTCATGATTCCTGTCTCAAAAGGTTATTCTGAGATTCATTTGATAGTAGATATAAATGTGTTTACAATATTAAAGAACTATTTTAATTTAGCCAATTTTAGTATATATACTTACCTAGTTGTATTTATATAGAAAAGTAAATGGGTAAAATCAAGGACTTCACAGGTAACTTAAACCAAAATGCGATTCTCAACTACTCAGAATTTCTATGTAGAAATGTTAACTTGTTCTGAATTTATGTGGATGTTGTACGTGTTTCTCCCACTCCCTTTGTTCCTCTGAGTGTGTTAGATTTCTATAAATTATTTAAAAGCTTCGCACAAGTATATCACATCAGAAAGCTTAAGTGATTTAGAGGATTCTGCTATAGTCAAGTCAGAAAATACATATTAAGTAGCTACTACTTGCCCGCAACTATGGTAAATGTTGCAGATACAAAGAAAAGCAGAAACAGTCTCTGTCATCAAGAGTGTCACCATTTAATGAGGGAGACAACATGCAAAAACAATGTACAAATAAGTTATATGCATGATAACTTGGAGATCATCTCAGGGGGAAGGGACTAGCCTTAAGTGAGACAAGAAAAGTCTTATAGGAGGTGAGAGTTTTCTTGAGACCTCAAGGAAACCAGTAGCAACATATTTTTCTTTATCATATTTATATTTGCATTTTCACACTGCTTAATTTTTTCTCCTAATTTTGATTCCTTTAATTCAATTCTATAAACATGTTTGAAATACCTGTCATGTGTAAGACACTGTATCAAAGTTTCAGTTTTGTTATGGAAATTCTAGAATCTTATGGATACTCTACTGTGGTTATTCAATGAGTTAAAGAAAATTTATTTTATTTACCCTATGGCCTTTGTCACCAGGTAGACCAGGAAGCCCATCAAATCCTCTGTCACCCTGTCAAAAAAAATAAATAGAGATCACCAAGTATAAAAACAAATCACATGAATTTAATACTTTATGGGGCAGCTAAGTGGTGCATGGGGGTATCTAGATGATACAGAGAATAAAGCACCAGTCCTTGAGTCAGGAGGACCTGAGTTCAAATTCAGACTCAGGCACTTGACACACTTTCCTGCTGTGTGACCTTGGGCAAGTCACTTAATCCCAATTGCCTTGCCTTCCCCCCTCAAAAAACAACTAAAAATATTGCTACTTCAAATTGTTAGAGTTCTTTCCTTTCCACCTGACTCATTTTAGTAAAGAAAAATGTCATATGGTAAATTGATATGGAAATGTGGTTACTATTGAAGGGAAAACCAAAATATGAGAACAACTGACCTTTGCCCCAGGTTCTCCTGGCATTCCTCTTCCTCCATCAGCTCCTGGGCGACCCTGAAAAATAGTAAGGATATTCTTAGCTATATGGTTTCTTATAACATAGTTAATGAAAATAAATGTATTTGTTAATCTTCCCAATGTAATTAAATCATACCCTTTTTCCAGCTTTGCCAGTTGGACCAGGAGGACCTTGAATCCCACGAGGACCCTATGTTGAAATACATTAATTACTCCATTATACAACATAATGGATCAAAGTTGTAAATATTATTGGTCAGATTAACATCTTAGGATCAACATCATTTTGTTCTTATTTTTTTTTAAATTTCAGATACTTCCCTATCCAATTAAATAGGTTTAAATTCATTTTATTATTTAAAAAAAGATAATGAAGAGGGGGAAAATATAAAAAATTTTCTACTGACTCCTTGATTAACTAGCAAATGAATACACTTATGCTTCCAGTTAACTGAAAGTGACATCTGTATTTTATAAGTCTAAAAGTTAGCATTTGAAAATGAGCTTTTACTTAGAAGCTAATTGAAAAAGGAAGTATAGCTTAAAAATGTGTTTGTGTCCTAAAAAAATGATATGTTGTTTCCTTCATCTCTAAAAGACTAATTAATTTTAATAGACAAAACATTGAAAGGTATCATTGTTAGGAGAGTAACCTCCTAATTTTGATTCAAAGCAATAAGTTAAGAATATAGAATATGCTGCATTTATCTCCATAATCATTTTTTAAATTCTACTTATAGTTTAAAGCATATGTGAAAGATGATAGTAAAACAAACAACATAAAGGAGAGAAAATCATTTCACAGCTGTTTTAAATGCAAATCTACACATAACTAACATAGTTAGAAGAGGTAATGGAGTGTGGTGGAAAGAACACAAGCCTTAATAGCAGGAAGACTTGGTTTTTAGTCCCTGTACTATCTATCACTAGCTCTGGGACAAGTTTCAAGTCATTTCACTTCTTGAAGTCTCAGTTTTCTCATCTGTTAAATGAAGATACTATATGTTATGCCTACTTCACAAGGTTATTGTGGGAATCAGATGAAATAATATATGTGTAGCGCCAATGCAATTCCCATTCTCATTACAATGTGTGAAGTGCTATGTAAGCATCAGCTACTATTACAATATTAGAATATCATGTCTTACAGATTTTAGCACATATAACAAAGTGGCTAATTAACTCATTAAAGGGTATACAATGAAGGAAGTTAGAAAAGGAATGTAATGTAATATTGAAATTACTCAATTTTTTTTTAGAGCTACAGTGACCACTTTAAGATACTAGACAGAATACTGAATTGAATATTTATTATTATTTAATGATTATAGGTAAAATTTGGTTTAAAGGTCTTCTGCTTTCATTTCTTCTTTTTTGAATAACTAACCATAAGGAATTTTCTACTCAAAACATAAATATAGCTTGAGGAAGGAAAAAGGATTGCGGAGTTATAGGTGAGTAATTTCCCATCTCTGACACCACTTGTGTGACCTTGTGAAAGTCCATTAACTTCTCTGGGACTTATTTTCCTATTATGTAAGAGGATGGTATTGGACTATATTGGTCTCAGAGGTTTATTCCAAATGTTGATATTTCTAAGTTTCATTACTACTCTTCTTTGGAAGATATTTTACCTCTGGTATAAAATAGAATGAGTTGAAAGGAAAAAAAAAAAGGGGAAATGTTTGATTTTACCTGAGGACCTGGTTCACCCCCTTCTCCTTTGGCTCCTGATGAACCAGGTCCACCCTGTGTAAAAGATACAAAACATGAAATTAAATTCAGCAGTTTCCTAATGAATTCTTCATACTCATTTCCCTAGCCTTAAAAGAACTCTTAATAATCTCCTCAAAACATATCTGATTAAATTAATTTAAAAAATAATGAATTTACCCAAATGTTAAAGTAAAAAGTCTTTTAAATACAACTGAGCCTTATATTCTACATAAGTATTTGGATTTTATTTAAATTTTTAAGGACTCTATAACATTCAGACAGATCTATGATCTCAAAAACCATCATAAAATAACATGGCAGATTATTGTTTCTATATTTTACCAGATCACATAAGATTGTCAATGATGACACTTAAATATGAACGAAATATATGAAGATAATATAAAATATGAAGATATTCCTAATTGAATGCAACACAACAGTGCAACTGTATACACATCAGAGTTGGTAGGATTCTATTTATTCTTAATTCTCTTAAATCCTTAAGCTCCCTAAATTCTATAGTAGTGAAAAGCTAAGACCAGATACTATTCTCATCAATGCATTTGTCTTAAATTATTATCAGATTTTTTTCAGATGCTGTCTTTTTTCCTATAAGAATGAATCTCTGTGAAGAAAATCTTATACAAATATTTCATTTAGAAATTACTACCCCCAAATTCAAGGCAAAAATACAGTAATTTCTTTAAAAATTCTTATTTTACAAAAGAAGCTCATTTAATGTGGAAGTACTCTTTATAAGAATCTCCATATCCAAATTAAAACTGAATTTGATAATCATGATTGTTTAATGTTGAAGATGTGATCTTTAAGATCCACCTAAAATATTTCTCAGGGTATTTGATCAATGTACTTTCACATTAAATACCACACTGAACCAATGCAGAATAGAAACGAAAATTATGTCAAATCAAAGAATCTGGATTTCTAGAGCCTCCTGGTGGCTTCAGAGTAAAACAGCTTTTAGTGTGGCTGTGATGAAACACTGCAGATGGAGTGTCACAAATATTCTTCTTTTGAAAATTTCTTAGTGATATGATCAAATATGCAGGAAAGAACTCCTTCAATTAATTTTTTTATCAAACAAACTGATTTAGCATCAAATCAGACTGGTAATTATTATTCAACATTGCAATTAATTGCAGAAACAATATTTTTAATTAACTTATTTTATCATATAACATGAAATAAACACCAACTACTTAACAGGAACATCAACCATTGTGCTCAATTCTTATTCTAAAAGTTGCTCCCTTCTCTCTCCATTCACAGACTAGAGACTGGAGATCTAGGCTTCCTATTTAACTGACCACAAAGAGATCAAGCCATAGAACCCTAGTTTATCAATAGTAAGACATAAAATGGGATGTGTTGAGAAAATGTACATGATGCCTTTTTATGAATAAAGGCAAAAAGCCATTTATTTACTCAGAGTCCCCTATACCAATAAAATCACAGGCCTGCTTAAAAAGTAATTATGAAAAGTAGATGGGTGGCTAGGTGGCGCAGTGAATAGAGCACCGGCCCTGGAGTCAGGAGTACCTGAGTTCAAATCCGGCCTCAGACACTTAACACAAAAACTAGCCGTGTGACCTTGGGCAAGTCACTTAACTCCAATTGCCCTCCAAAAAGAAAAAAAAATTAAAAAAAAAAAGTAGAGCAATTCTCCAAATCCCACCCTACCTCCTTTTTTACACTAAATAAATCAGAATACATAATGGTGACACCTTTTTGGATTTTGGCCTTTGCACCTTTTGGAAGTTTTGATATGTTTCCCCACCCAGTAAATTATAAACTTAAATTTAGAGGGGATAATAAAATATAAAAATAAAAATTTAAAAAGAGAGATACAATTTCCTAATGATATACCATCTGAGTAAGGTAAAAATTCTGGAGGATGTGCACATTGAAATCTTAGTTCAGGTAATTTCATGCCTTCATCAGTCACCACACAAGGAAATCAAACCTCAATCTAGCAGCACTGGAAAAATAAAGAAATTCTGGACTTTCCTCAGCTTGGTCAGTCAATGACAATTCCCCTCCATGTTTTTCATATGGCTTCAAGGTTGTTAGTTAAGCAGCAGAAATGCTACAAGACATTCACTACTATCTTAGGAGAATGGAGGCTGAAATTTCTTATTTAAAGAAATAGTAAAGTAATTTTCACAGAAATAGAAATTTAGAACCCTTCTATAAAGGGTTATTTTTTTCTATAACAGTGAGGAATATATCTTTTTTTATTTCTTTCTTTCATATTTTACCATAATCTACAGAGTGCTAGATACTCAATAAATGCATGATACTCATCTAATTGATTTGTAAGGTACAAAAATAGAGTTCTGTGGGACTCTATTGGACAGAGTAATTATTTTAAAATGCAAATATGGTCTGCATTATCCCTCAGGCTTAAATTCATTATTCCTAAATCAATGAAAAAAATTAGAAAATAGTATGTCGAGTTTTAACTTCATAAATATTTAAGTGATTGCAAGGCTGATACTAAGTGACAGACATTTGAATTACATCATAAACTTAAAAATGCACAATATAAGTCTCATTTTTCTTTTTAAAAGGAAGATAATTTGTCAATCTAACTAAATCAAACATGTGGACCAGACTCTACTTTCAGAGATAAACCAGTTTTCTTGATTAAATAAACTATATTTAAGTTGCAAGAGAATTTATCAATCAACACCAAAGTAAATTAGTATTTATTTGAGGGTAATCATTCTATAGCTTTCTTAGTTTTCTATAAAGTGTACATTTTGGGGGCCTGATATATATTCTCATATTGTTCTAAATATTCTTTGACTATAAATTAAGATATGATTATTATTTAATTACATTAATAAAGAGATCTTTTGTTGGTCAGATTTTACACTTATTTTTCAAGGAATAACATGTATAAAAGAACCTGATGTTTGGTAGGGTTTTTTAATAAAAATTTTTAAAAGTAATCCTTTAATTATATAGCAGATTATAACTTCAAAAACACTGTTTTTTAAGGCCCTTTAACATATTATTTGATGCCTTTAAGCCAGTTAGTTGGCATACAAAGAAATGAGAAAAGAAATATTTTTTTTCTGATAAACATCAACTTTTTCCAACATAACTTTAAGGAGAAACAATATTCTACCAGAACAGAAAAAGAGGTAAAGAATTCTGCCTGGAGCTCAGATCATAGCAAATATTGAATCTGATTCCTCATCTACAAAAGACTTATGCTCATGTCTCATTATGTCATGGAACTGACCTCGGATTTTCAAAGTCTATTGGAAAAGAGCTCACATTTGGATGGGTATTACCAAGCTGGAGACACTGTGACTATTGTCTTCGGAGGTTACCAGTTTAGCTAACTTCTGAGAATATTATCACCAAGAAGTTCATCTCCACAAGATGGATAATTTTTGACACAGTAGCCCACTCAACCACCTTCTATGGTACAGAAAGATTTTAACCTTCGTCAGCTAAAGAACAAACCAACCCAATGACACCATAGATTTCTGGAAGTATTAAGACAATGCTAGTCCCTGAAATAATTCCCTTTTTATAATTTCAAAAGATCTTTCAATAACTCTGAATGTTACCTAACTTAGTTTCATGAGAATTTATAAACTTACCCCCCCAAATTCTTAATAATAGCATTATCATTTCTTAGCTATTTAATCTTGATAAAAAGAGGTCATGTGAATTAAAGAATAAATTGATACTAAAGTGAACAGAATCTTCTAAAAATATTGACTCCAAAGTAAAGTCTGACAAAGGTATCTGACTACAGTCTCTGTCTCCATAAATATATATTTGTATTTATATATATATATATACATACACATACATATATATAATATGCATATGTGTGTATGTGTATATATGTATGTGCATATATATGAATATATTATAAATATGTATATATATACACATTTTCTAGTAAGTGGTCTGTCAATTCTTGGTATTTAACATTATGACATTTTGTGGGCATAACATACCACTGGACCTGGTCTTCCAGTAAGACCCATTGGGCCTGGTGGACCTCTGAGAGCAATCTGGAATGAAATGGAAAGAATAAGATCAAAAATTCATTCTTAAAAGAATATTCTGACTTTCAATAACTGATGCAAAGAAGTTAGGGAGAAGTAATGCACAATTAACCCAACATAAGTAGCCAATGCTAGGAAAATTGCCAGTTCATCAATGAAGAACTGTTTTTTCCCCCAGGGATGACAAATGGCAATTTTGCTGCAATATGTCATATTACATCATATAATTTCAACTTGGATAAAGAGCAGAGCCATGACTCACATTAATGTAATTTATCTAATAGCGAGAAGAAATCAATTTCCTGACAATTTCAAAACAATAAACAACTTAATGTAAATATAATTCTCTGCTGTGAAGCTGCTTTCATAATAAGGAAGATTTTTCCATGTGGTAATTTTCAGAGTAAGTTCATTTCTAATGGGTAAATGTGGCCTTTGTTAAATAATTCTCTTATTTTTTAGGAATATGTTATTAAAGTTATTAATAGCACACATTAAAAATAGAAATATTGTCATTTTTGAGGTGTCAGGAAAATGTACACTTTTGAATTGCTCCATGTCTCAATTTCTTAGGATATAACATTACACAAGAAAATAAATTTGATTCCTATGTGACATTAGGCAAAATATATTGACTCCATGGAGAAATGGATGTCCCTGTTGAATATGTGAAATGTGGAGCTGTCATTTTTAAAAGCTGTGACATTTATGCTTCAGTGATATAGTGATAGAGATTGAATTAATAGTGTGTGCTAATGTGATTTTTAGTAGTGGTCAAACACATATCACATTCAGGCATCACACAGACAGAACTCATTATAATATAAGGAGTAGACTAAATCATTCAAGAAAGTTACCAAGACTACCAGGATTTGTCAAAACCTTGGTACTGACTTGCCATATGACCTTAAAAAAGATATTTCCTAATTCTTAAATTTAAATATATGCAAAATGGGAATTATAATTCATGTCTTCTCTTTTACTGGATTATTAAGAGTAATAATATAAAGAATGCAAAATCCTTTGAGAATCTATCAATGCATTACCTCTTTAAACAGCTAGGTGATGCAGTGAACAGAATACTGGCTATAGAGGCAGAAAGATCGACCTTAGATCCTGCCTCAGATACTTCCTAGCTATGTGAGTCTTGTCAATTCACTAAAACACTCTTCATCATTTAATCCTTCATTTAACCACTTTCCTCATCATGTCCTCATCTATAAAATGAGGAAGAGAGTAGCACTACATATACACTAGACAGCAACATAGGGCTGTTGCAAGGATTAAATGAGATGACAGACATAAATTACTTCACCGGTCTTAATGTACAATATAAATGCTAGCTACTTTATTTATTATTGTTGTTGTTTTTATTAATTATTACATAAGGTTCAATA
>JAQQSW010012315.1:0-12552 GCA_028646575.1 Pseudocheirus occidentalis | reverse complement strand
CTCCCCTCCCCTCTCCTTCCCGTCCCTTCCCTTTTTTTCTCTCTCCCTTCTTCCTTCCTTCCTTCCCTCTCTCCCTCCTTCCCTTTCTTATTGATATCTTTGTTCTTGCATTAGCTAAATTTCTCCTTTTCCCTCCCTCTTCTGGCTAGCCACCCCTTACAACAAACAATTTTTTTTTAAAAAGAAAGAGAAATTAAATTGGATGCACATATAAAGAAAGTATGGCATTGTCCGCAATGTTCTGCCCACAGGAACCCCAGCCTGTGCAAAGGCCCTGGGCAGGGAAGGTATCCCCTTATATATCTCATATATCCTCCCCACTTCTCCCTTCCAACATGTTTCTCCTTGTTCCACTCTCCGGAGTCAAGCTGAATAAATCTAATCCTTCCCTGTGTCATCGTTCAGTTCAGTCATGTCTGACTCTATATGACCTCACGGACTTTGTCCATGGGATTTTTTTGGCAAACATACTGGAGGGGTTTGCCATATCCTTCTCCAGCTCATTTTATAAAAGAGGAACAGGGATTAACACAACTAGTAAGTATCTGAAGTTGGATTTGAACTCAGCTCTTCCTGACTCCAGGCTCAATGCCCTGTCCACTATACCACCTCACATTCCTATGACAGCCTTTCAAAAATGTGAAGAAGCCTCTCATGTCCTCCCCTTCTCTTCTTATCTCCAGGCTATCACACAAACGGACACCTACCCATATCTCCAGGCTAAACTTCTCCAAGTTCTTTAGCCAACACCAGGCCATTCTCCACCATGCACTTTGTTGATATTCTAGAAATGGCAGAAGGAGAGAGTCCAAAGGCATGCTGACCGGGGCGGGTCCAGCAGGACTCCCCTCCTTCTCCCTGCACATGGAGTCTCTCCCAGTGCAGCCCAAGACCACAACAGCTCGTGTGCTAGAGCAGAGTGTGTGCTGGGTCCTCCACTCTTTGTCTTACCACCAGTGTGACCTGGGGCAAAGCCTTTCCTCCTCTGGGCCTCAGTTTCCGCAGCTGTTAGACTAGCTGACTTTTAAAGTTTCTTCCAGCTCTAAATGAGTGATCCTAAGGTCCACTAAAAACCTCACGTCTTTTTAGACAAACTGCTGTTAGTAGTTCTTCCTCTCCAGACAATTTCTTTTGGCCTGTGTGTCACTAAGACAAGAATAAGTGATCTGAACTCCTCATCTCTTAGATTTTTCTGTTCTCTTGCCTCCCTTTATGACCTAGCTCAAACCCTACCTTGTTCAGGTCTTTTGTCCTCTGCAGCTGCTGGTCCCATCTCTTTTAAGGTTACCATTCATCTACTCTGGATTTCTTATGTAGGTATGTGTGTGTCTCTATATATAAATATATAGAGACACACGCATATACAGACATACATACATTTTATATATGTATAAGTATAGTATGTATATATATATATCTGCTCTGTAGTGTGTTTTATATATAATGTTTCTATATAGACAAGGTATACATATAGATACATATTGATTTATATGTTGTCTATAGTACATATTGATTTATAATATATAGATTACATCATAACATATTCAATTTATGTGTTATGTTTGTACACATCTCCTCCATTAAGATGGGGTTTCTCTTTGCTTCTTCCTTGGATCACCGGTGGTTAGCATTAGTCTGTGTCAGAGGCAAGACCCAGGTCTTCCTGACTCCAAGGCTGGTTCTCAATTCACTCCACCATATTGCTTCTTGAGGCAAAAATGAAATTATCCTTGCACTTAACAGCTTGAGTCCAACTAGGGGTCCACAAGAATATTGCCTTCAGGTTTCCAGAACTATTTTCTTCCAGACTTTTCACTCTTCCCTGTGTGGCCTTCTCCTTTACAGATGGAGTTGGATTCAATGACTTGTAGGTACCTTTTCACCTTTTGATCTGTGATTTATTGATCTACCTGGGTCTCAGTTTTCTCCCTTATAGAATGAGGGGTTTAGACTACCTGGCCTCTGAGGACTCTCTGATGCTAGATCTGTGATTCCATGACTTATGCCTCAGTTTACCCTTCTATAAAATGAAGGGTTTAGACTTAGATGTCTCTGCCAGGAGCCTCTGTGATTCTCTTAAATGTAGTGATCAGTGCCTTTACCACTCTGATTTCTTTTTTCTCTCCCCAGACCCCTCCACCCCATATACTTACTATTTTAAAGCTGTAATTCAGGCCTCAGGCAGGGCAGAGAGTGTGGATGGGATAGGAATTTTGTAGCAGGTTCTGTTCAGACTAAAATATTGCTCTGTGAGTCCTGCTGGTCGGTCGGGCCAGAGTGTTTCTAGGCTACGCGGTCAAAGTAGCTTTTTCTCCTCTTGCCTCTGGAGCCTGGGGGTTTAGGATACACTGGGGTCTGCATCCCCACCCTGCTCCTCTCCCTGTCACATTTCATCAAGCAGCTTCTGGGCCCTCCCTGGCACCAAGAATTCAGCACCACGCAGGGACATAGCATGTGTCAGACTATGAGTCTGAGAAGGGCTGAGTGGAACAGGCAGCCCATGATTAGAAAGGAGAAGCTGCTTTATACACTAATCAGCAGTGATGGGGACTGGGGACAGGACCTGACAGCTTGGGGCGCTGGGGGAGGGAAAGAACCTCTTTGAACAGAAATAACAGCTTATGTGATTATAATCCTTTAAGGTTTGTGAAACAGATCTGTGTGCTCCTTCCCCATTTCACAGGTGAGGAAACTGAGGCCCGGAGAAGTTCATTGACTTGTGTGTGGTCACATAACAAAGCAAACGCCAGCACTTATTGACAGATTCCAAACTGGAACAGTTTGATCATTTGGAGATGGACCTCAGAGACCGTCTGGTTTAATGAGTACCTGAGCAAGAATCCTTGACCACATCCCTAGCAAATGGTCCATCTAGGCTTTGCTTGAAGACCTCCGAGGTCAGATATACACATCTCTCTCTCTCTCTCTCTCTCTCTCTCTCTCTCTCTCTCTCTCTTTCTCTCCCTCTCTCACACACACAGAGACACACACACACACCTACATCTACCCATATACGTACACATACACATTATATATAAATAATATATAAATATATGTATATGTATGTGCATAAAACTTTGCAAATCTCAAGGTGTTCAATGCATTGTGCTCAGTTATCATTTTTTTTGTTGCTCTGCTGCTGCTGGTGTAGCATAGAATAGAAGGAGGAAGTATGGTGTCATGGGAGGCAGCTGACTCTGGAGCCAGAGGTCCTGGGTTCAGATTCTTACTCTGATACTTCTTGTATGACATTGAACAAGGTCCTTCTATTTCCAGGCCTCCTGCATGTTCTCATCTCTGAAATGGGGCCACAGGACCAAATGACCTCGGAGTTCCCTTCTAGTCTTTTACCAGAGGCAGCCTTTTCCCCCTTTGAGCAGCTTGAATAGTTAGGAAATCCCACATTCTCCAGTCTTTTCAGTTCAATCATTTCTTTCCTCTGTCCCCTTCTCTCCACTCTCAGGGCTACCACCCTAGTTCAAGCCCACTGGATTTTGTCTTTGTATCCCACACACGTGGTTAGGTATTTAATAAATGCTCATTGATGAATCACATACCTAGAGCTGGAAGGGATCTCAGAGGCCATCTGGTCTTTACAGAAACTACTAGTCAGTGTGAGAAATGGGATTGAAATCGAGGTCTTCCTGACTTCTAGGCCAATGCCATGCCTTGCAGCCTCTCATTGCTCTGGGCCGATCCTAGCTCAGACACTCTGCATCTCTCATCTAGACTATTCCAAACTGGTCTTTCTGCCTCAGGTATCTTCTTTCTCCATCCCATTCTCCACAAAATGTTATTCTTAAAGCTGAGTCCTAATCATGCTACTCTGCTGTTCAATAAACTTCCATAGCTCCCTGTTGCCTAATAGTTAACTCCACTATTTGGCATTTAAAGCTCCTCATATTCGGGCTCTAACAGCTTTCCACAATCTTATTCATTAGTTCCTTTTACAACCTTATGATCCAGCCAGATTATATGTTATTCCTAACTCTCCATCTCTCATCTCCATGTGTTTCTACAAACCTCCCTAATTTCTGGATAGCATCCTTTTTCTCATTATCTGTCTCTTCAAATTCTCTGCTTCCCTCAAAGCTCAGCTCAAGAACTACCTTCTACATGGATACTTTTCTGATCTCCCCAGTTGCTAATATCAGCTGTCCCAGAACAACCTTTCTTCTTTCTTTCCTTCTTTCTGTCTTTCTTCTGTCTCTTCTTTTTTCTCTTTATCCCTTTCTTTCTCTCATTCTTTTCCTGTTTTTCTTTCTTTTTTCTCTCTTCTTTCTTTCTCCTTTATCTCTCTGTCTTTCTCTCTTCCTTTCATTTTTTCTCTTTTTTTCTCCCTTCCTTCTCTTTCTATTTGTTTCATGTTTATTTATATTTATGCAAGTCCTATAAAATGTATGTTCCTTGAGGGCAGGGTCAATTTCCTTCTTTGTCCTTGTATCTCCAGTGCCTAGCACAGTGCCGTACACATAGTAGGTACTTAATAAATGCGCATTGAGCGATCATTTCTCTACATCAAATGTAAGCTGTGTCTCTAAAGCTTCCACTCCTTGTTCCTAGTTGTATTCTCGAGGGTTAAACAAAATCAGATCCCAGTTCTCCAGTGCCTGGCTGTATTAGGTACTTATTGATTGTACTGATTGATTGAGCTGGTCCTGGGCTCTTTTCAGTCCTTTTCAACCCCTCTGTCCTCATGATCACCATGCTGCTGGTTATTTTTTATACAGGATCCAGTAATATAGATCCAGATTTCTCTGGAGTGACAGATTTCTGGCTGAATCTCTTTGTGATAGGTAGAAGCATTTAAGAGGAATAAGCTACATTGTTTAAGGTATAAACTTGAGAAGATTTTTGGCTCCATGTCAGGAGCTATTTCCCAACAATGAGAACTGCCCCAAGTGGAATGTAATACCTGGGGAGGGAATGGCTTCCCCATCATGGGAGGTCACTGAATAGAGGCTGTGTGACCACTTGTTGTAGAGGCCGGTCTTCCTGGGGTGCACTTAGACCAGCTGGATGACCTCTGAGGTTTCTTCCATGTCTGACAGTCTATGAACGTGTGACTCACCTGGGTGGGTGGCTCACCTGTGTCCTGGTCACACACACGCCCATAGCTGAGGCCTCTTAAAGGCTGTGCTTTTCATGGTTCTCTGTGTATAATCATCTCTTGGAGTCTCAGTTTCTTCATTTGTGAAATGGGACTGAGGTGTAATGCTGTACAATGGTGTAAGAGTTGGTAAGGCATGGACTCATGTCTTGCCTTTGACACGCAGTGGCTGTGGGACTCTGGGCAAATCTTTGGACCTCCCAATTCCCAAGGAACTCTTTAAGACTAAGTATTATGGATGAGTTGCCTACCTGCATTAGTGAAGGAAGTTTCTCCACCAAGGAGTTCTTCAAGGGCATAAGATCACTCTCCCTATCCTCCCCCTACCCCATTCTCCAGTGGGGCTAATAAGAGCATGTATTATGAGGATCAAATGAGATCATGAAGACCAAATTTCCTGTGAACCTTAAAGTATCGTACAAATGCCAGTTATTATTAAGTATCTCTAGTTTCCTTAGCCTTGGTTTTCTCATCTGTAAAATGGAAACAATAATGTTTATTAGTTTCTTCCCAAAATATTGTCCAGTATGTTCCATACCTGCTGAGATCATGTATGTTAATCACTTTGTAAGACTTAAGGGCGCCATATAAATACCAGCCATTCGTATTGTTTCCCTAATGATAATAATGACAGGTATTCATAGTGCGCTTTACAATGTATAGAATACCTTACAAATATCCCATTGGATCCTCAGAACCACCCCGGGAGGTAGGTGGTATTAGGGAAGGGCAGGGAATAAGCATTTATAAAGAGCCTACTATGTGTCGTACACTATGCTCACTGCTTCAGAATTATGATCTCATTTGATCCTTGGGAGGTAGGTGGCATTGTTATCCACACTTTACAGTTGAGGAAACTGAGGCAAATAGAGGTGAAGTGAATCTGAGGCTGGATTTGAACTCCAGGGTCAGTGCACTATCCACTATGCTACCAGCTACCTCTATAATTATCCTTATTTTAAACTAGTATTAATTGCAATAACAATAGAAACTGGGCTTGATAATCACGTTAAGGTTTAAAAGCTCATTGCCTAGATTACCTAATTTTATCTTAATACCCCTGTAGGGGTGCTATGATTAATCCCATTTTTATAGATGAGGAAACTGAGACTGAGAAACGTTAAGTGAATTGCTCACATTATATAGCGAGTAAGCATTTGAGGCAGGATTTGATCTCTTCTCTTCCTAACTCTAAATCCATTGTACTGTCCACTACGCAGCCTAGAGTGTAATGTCTACAAAGGCAAGACCTTATTTGTAAATGCTATTACAACTGTTGGTTGGATGCCCATTCTCAAAGAGGACCAAAATCACATCACTCTGTTGGGGTCAAGGTACAGTGCTTCTGAATGTGTCTGATCAGACCAATAGGACAATTACACCTAGTGTTTAGCCCAGGTAGGTACTTGGTAGCCCCTGTTCCATTGAAATGCCCTCATATAAGGCAAAAAACTAGATAATGGGAGGTAGAAGATTGTCACCCGCACCCAAATGTGTCACACTTGAACTCTATTATTTCTCTCTTCCTTTTTGGAAGCCCTGAGCCCCATTCCTCTTTCCACACTCATATGGGAACACTCTAATTTTCCATTTGGGAATTGTTTAATGAAGGAGAAGCTCATGGTGTTTCTCCCTCTCTTTGTTCCTGCCCATACCCAATAAATCACTCTGACAAGAGCTTGTTATTAGTTAACTCTACCCATTGTTTCAGGTAGTCATTGGCAGGGGTGGCGGTGGTAGAAATCTTAGCAAAGAATTGCTTTTGGGGATTGGAATATTTTTAGTGAATTAATATTCATTAAATAGATCAGGTAAACACAGTAATAGAAACGAATGAACAATGTGTTAATTGTGGGTTCAGGAGGCAATTACCCATCAGTTAACACAGAGGTACCTATAATGAAAACTCCCTGAAAAATTCTATTTTGCCCAGACTTGGGGGCGGGAAGATCCATTTATCACTCATTTATAAAGAATGATACTCATAATGGAGTTGGGAATAGTTATTATCCCTCCCCCTTGAACCAAAAGAATACTACATCTAAGAAACACACTGAATTTCTATATTGGAGGTGTAATCATCTAATCCAATCTGGAACTCTATTCTTTTTTTATGAGTAAATAAATTAATGAAAAAGTATTTACAAATTGCCTATTACAAGTCAGGCATCATGCCTGGTATTGGAGATATAAAACAGAAAAGCTCCTGCCTTCAAGGAGTTTACATTCTAATTGAGGGTGACAACATGTATAAGGAGTTAGCAACGCAGGCAGTTTTTTCTTGGGAATCACATGGATGGAAAATGGAATAAGAACTGATGGCTGTGTTGTGACAATATGGTTGGCAAGATATCTCAAGATGCCATGGTAGATGGCTGTAAAGAATGGTCTGAGGCCAGTGAGATATAGTTAGATGAGTTTGTACTTGGTAACTTGCCAATATAGCTTGAGTGCAATATGGCGTCTTACCATGCCATGCCACCAGGTTTTGTTCCCCAACCTTTATTCAGTTCTTCCTCAGTCCTGGAGGCCGTTAGGTATCAAAATGACTGTAGTGCTAGACTTGGAGTCAGGAAGAGCTGAGTCTGAAACTTGCCTCAGGCACTGTGACCCTGGGCTCCACTGAGAGGGTCTTAAAGAACCAATGGACACTTCTGTAGGATGCTGAAAGGGGCTATGTTAGGGCGATGGGCTATATGATTGTATCAGTGACTGAAGATAAAAGATTTGAGCCTTGCCTTCAAGGGGCTTCCAGTCCACCTAACGGAGAGAACAAGGACAGATAAAAGAGCAACTAATAATATTTATACTTTGTGGATCTATGATTTTATTGGTCTGTGCCATCTGCCATCATACATTGGGATCTCTCCACATTGGGAGTTACTTTCTGCAAGGATGTACTTCAGATCTCTGTCATTCAATAATAGAGGACTATACCACAGTGGATAGGGGGCTCCTAGTTAGGAAGCCTGGGTTCAAGGTCTGCCTGACTGAGTGACTTTGGGACAGTCACTTAACTTTTTAGTGTCTCCTGCAACTCTCAGCATGTGCTGATATGCATTAGTAGAGGGAATTTCCAATGCCAGTGAACTCTTAAGTTTAGAACAAAAGAAATTTAATAAGGGAAATATTTTGCTGAGCATTTTGTATTTCTTCCTTCTATGATTTTGTGAGGGCAGCTAGGTGGCAAAGTAGATAGAGAGCTGGACCTGGAATCAGGAAGACCTAAGTTCATATCTGGTCTCAAAGACTAGTTGTGTGACCCTGGGCAAGTCATTTAACCCTGTTTGCCTCAGTTTCCTCATCTGTAAAATGAGCTGAAGAAAGAAATGGTAAACCACTCCAGTATCTTTGTCAAGAAAACCCCAAATAGGGTTAGGAAGAGTTGGACATGACTAAAAAATGACCAAACAAAAATGATATTGCAAATGCTGACACAGAAGTTAATGAATCCCTGCCCCACCAAGCTTATAGAATAAGGGAATCATTCAATTGGGAGGGATTTGGAGGATGGATTGGTCCAATACTACCATTTGCCAGATAAGAAAACTGAAGCCCAGGAACAGGGAAATTGCTGAGGGTTACATGTCCCTCTGGGTCCATGACCACATCAAGGAAATGGATAAAACGTAAATTAATTCTAACAGCCATCCTGGGGTCCTACAAATTGTGCTCAGTTGGCCATATCTTTTGCTCTTCCATCCTCCATCCTGAGAGAACATGGCCTGGTGGAGGGAGTAGGTACCAGGACACAGGAAACCCTGTGTCTGAATCCCACATCTGACCCTTTCTAGATGTGTAGCCTTGGGGAAGTTACTTTAAAATCCCTGAGCCTCAGTTTCCTCATCAGTCAAATGGGGATAATGCCTGTAACATACATCTCATGAAACTATTGTGAGGCTCAGATACAATGAGATATATGTTAAGCAGTTGAATTCTAAAACAAAAGCAATAATGTC
Organism: Pseudocheirus occidentalis; assembly: GCA_028646575.1. Classification (NCBI taxonomy): domain Eukaryota; kingdom Metazoa; phylum Chordata; class Mammalia; order Diprotodontia; family Pseudocheiridae; genus Pseudocheirus; species Pseudocheirus occidentalis. Next base: position 3,483 of record JAQQSW010012315.1, on the reverse strand, counting down.
ATTTAATTATTATTTTGGCAGAATCAGAGTTTAGACTTTATTGTTGTTCAGTGGTTTCAGACTCTTCTTGACTCCATTTGGGTTTTACCTAGAAGATACTGGAGTGGTTTGTTATTTCCTTCTCCAGCTCATTTACAGATGAAGAAACTGAGGCAAACAGGATAAAGTGATTTGTCCAGGGTCACACAGCTAGGCTGGATTTGAATTCAGGAAGATGAATCTTTCTGACTCCAGGTCTGGTACTCTATATACTCTGGCACTCATCTAATTCATCCACTTTGGTTTTATATGCCAGGAGACTGATGCGTAGGGAAAGGGCGGTGGTTTGCCTGAGACACCCAGCTAGTGAGTGATAAAGCTGGGATGTGAACTCAGGCCTTCTCGCTCTACGTTCCAGTTCCTTTACTCCCTTCCCTGTCTCCTGGTCCTTCCTGGCTGTTAGAATAAGCCTGCCCCTGTGAATGCTGGCCATCCGTCCTCCGTCTAATATTGAGAATGCCGAGCTGTCTTTTTCACAAGAAGACTAATGCTAGCTCTGGTGCGTTTCTTCCCGTGCCTTTACTTTTCAGACTTGATCGAGCTCCTCTGAGCCTCTGGCCCCTTTCTTCCCCAAATGCACTTCATACAGTTTGCTTTCAAGAGTTGATTAGCTTTCAGATGGTACTGTGACCAGGGCCGGCCTGAGGACTTCAGATGACAGTTCTCAAGGGACTCACAAAAGAACACTGCCACTGCCTTCCATTTGGGGCTTTTGATAATGCAGCCTCCTCATTCCTTGCCATTTCTTGAGAATGGAATTTACAGAGATGGGGTGTTTAATATGCTAAACGTAAAAGTGAAGAGGAAAAATTGAGTTCAGGAGTTACTCAGAACAAGGAATGCCAGAGCAGGGGGTGGCCTTTACCTGGTCAGGTCTCTCATTTTATAGATGAGAAAGCTGAGGTCCATGGATAGGAGGAAAGTGAATTTTCCAAGGTCATATAGCTGGTTTGTTGTTCAGTCATTTTCAGGCGAGTCTGATTCTTTGTGATCCCATTTGGGGTTTTCTTGGCAAGTTACTGGAGTAGTTTATCATTTTCTTCCCTAGCTCATTTTACAGATGAGGAAACTGAGGCAAACAGGGTTAAGTGATTCACTCAGGGTCACAGAGGTAGGAACTATCTGAGGCTGGATTTGAACTCAAGGAGATGAGTCTTCCTAACTCCAGGCTCAGCACTCTGTGCACTAAGGCGCCACCTAGAGGCCGCAGCTAGTTAGTGGCACTAAGCAACCCCAACTCAAGATTGGGTTCTCTCTAGCCTACAGCCAGTGTGGTTGGAAGGAAGCCCTATCCTGGGCCACTCCTTGCCAAGCGTCATGATGTATCAGGTCTGGAAGGGACCTTGGAGGCCGTCTAGTTTAACCTACTCATTTGAAGTTGAGAAAAGCTGAGGCCCAGAGGGAGGAAGGAACTTCTGCAAAGTCCCATCACTAATAAGGACATGAGCCCCAGTCCACTGGCTTCTATTCTAGCCCAGTGTTCTTTTTACCACACTGTCTACCTCCCATCATCAATAAATAAATAAATCCCCATTAGAGAAGAGATCTCCTAATCATTCATATTTATTTGGCATTCCATCTAGAGTATTTTCCTCATGAAAAACCTTGTGAAGGTAGGCGTGGCACACTGGAAGCCTTGCAGTGGGACCCAGGAGATCACTGCTACCAGTTATTAGTCATGAAAGTAGGACTTATTTGTCATTGTATCCCCAGGGTCTGGAACTTGGTAGCAAATGAAGTCCTTAGAAATCCTGCAGGTGGGCCTTAAGTTTCATTTTTTGTAAATTGGAGGGTTGAAGTAGACCCTGACATCCCCTGTTCTAAGGGCTCTCCCAGACCTGACATTGTTCTGAGGTCCCTCCCATCTCTGACATCCCCTGTTCTAAGGACCCTCCCAGACCTGACATCCTCTGTTTGAAGGCCCCTCCCAGCTCTGACATTCCCTATTCTATGGTCCCTCCCAGCTCTGACATCCCCTGTTCTAAGTCCCCTCCTAGCTCTGACATTCCCTATTCTAAGGTCCCTCCCAGCCTTGACATTCCCTGTTCTATGGTCCCCCCTAACTTGGACATTTTATAACATTCCAGATCCCTTCTCACAAATCCAGACATTTGGACCAGCTCCTCTAGTTACCATGGACTCTATACTAAAGACTTCTGGGGGCAGAGTTATTACAACAAATGCTTGCATCATCTCCCAGAAGGCTGAGTGGGCGTGAGCCATGTAAAGGTGAAAATCTATTTAATTCAAAGCCCCCCATCTTTAAGAATTTTTAGTTTCCTTGTTGAAGGAAGATTTTCCTTGTTAAGATGCTGCTTGGTGTGTGTGTGTGTGTGTGTGTGTGTGAGAGAGAGAGAGAGAGAGAGAGAGAGAGAGAGAGAGAGAGAGAGAGAGAGAGAGGGAGAAAGAGAGAGAGAGAGAGAGGAAGAGAGAGAGAGATGGAGAGAGAGAGAGAAAGAGAGAGGGAGAGAGGGAGAGAGAGAGAGGGGGGGGAGGATATGGCAGAATTGATCCCTCTGGGACATTCTTTGGATTTCTGAAACTTTGCTAGCCAGGGAACACATCTGAAATGATTAGAGGAATAACTCAGAGGCTTCCTTTCGGAAACAAGTTGCAGTATCGGGTGACTTTTCCCCAAAGCATTTCTTACTGTTAGGAGGGAACTATGTTATTGGCTAAAGAACCACATTGTTGTTCATTAAACACTGGGCATATGAAGGAAAGCAAAAAAAAGTCATTGCCTAAAGGAGCTCACAGGATCAAATTGTGTGTGTATGTATGTTTATTTATATACACACATACATATACATAAAATACACGCATGTATATAAACATAATTATACACATATATTTACATATAAAATACAAACACATATGCACACAAACATATATATATAAACATATATGCGTATATTATATATTGAGAAATATATGGAGATAACATTTGCATCTACAAAGCACTAAAAATGTTAGTTATTATTAATTGCTATTAGTAGAAACTACCCCATGAGGTTATTGTATAGGGAATAAGACATGTGGTGATCCAGTGAAGGATTCTGAAAAGGAACAGTGAGGCCAGACGCGTGAGAACCAGGAGACAGCAAGATCTCAAAAACCCAGGGAGGAAAGTACATGGTGGGATGATTTGTGTGAAGGGCTTTGTAAATTTTAAAGTATTATTGTTGTTAATGATCACCATTAACATCATTGGTGATTTTGTTAGCCACATCAGTTCCTCCCCTCAAAGAACTTATATTCTGCTTGGGGGAAATGTGTTCACAGAAAATGAAATACAAAAATAGAATGTGCTTTCTTTTTTTTCTTTTAATTTTAATTTATTTTCTTGATTACATCATTCATTTCCACAAGGTTTTGAGTTACAAATTTTCTCCCCGTCTTTCCCCTAACCCCAAGCCCAAAACAGTGATCCCCCCATAAAGCCCC
>JAQQSW010012314.1:0-12553 GCA_028646575.1 Pseudocheirus occidentalis | reverse complement strand
CAGGGGAATTCACACCTTCTCACCAATGGACAGAGTTCTGGGAATTCACACCTTATCACCAATGGGCAGAGTTCTATACTTAACACTAGGTTACTAGGATCTACTTAACATCTGATCAAACAAATTAATTACCATTACAACTCCTCAGAATACTGTTCTTAAATGCGTAAAATAAAATACATGGAATTACAAAGGAAATCAATTATATTGAAATACAGTTATTTATGTTCATAGGAATAGATACAGATGTGGATACATGTATGTGTGCACATTTATGTGTAGGTAGTATGTACCTACACACAGACACACATGCACACACCCATAAATAAGTTCATGGACCCCAGGTAAAGAAGGACTGAACTGGGAGAATGATAATTTTCCCCTCTGTCTGAAGGCATAAGGATAGGGATGGGGACATGGATACCTCAAAGGATTGTGGCAATCTTCTAAGCTTTCCAATTTCCTGCCTGAAGCCTGTCATCTTTCCTACCTACCTTGAAGTTTCATTAGAGTCATCACAGAATGGCATGAGTTCAAGGTTGGGACATTTCCCATGTCCTTTAAGCCTCTCCCTCATCTACCTGGCTCTTGGACTACCTCTTCTGTGGGACAGCACATTTCTCTTAGGGAGAGTGCAAGTTGAGGTAAGGAACAGGAATCGGAAGAAGGAACCAAGGGCAAAGTGCCCAAGAACAAAAGGGATATTATAGAAGAGCCCTGGGATCCTGAGGAGGAGGAGGAAACTGAGGAATAATAATTATATAGAGTATTTAAATATCACTTTCAGGCTTGCAAAGCCCTTTATACATGCTGTCGCACATGGTATTTGCCACATTGTTAGGTAGGCATTTATTATTGACTTCATTTTTATAGATGAGGAAACTGAGGCTGATAGGATAAATGACCTGCCCAGGGCCATACATCTGATCATTGTCTAGAGTCAGAATTTAAGCTCGGGTCTCCCCAATATCCAGATCTCGGAAGTAGCTGATAATGAGCAAGGAAAGAACACTACAGAGAAGGGAGAAACAGCCTATGTCAATTTCTTAATTTTGCTGAGATTCACAAAAGCTTCTAATCTTTACTGAACAACTTTCCCACAATCTCTAGGTCAAGTAGGAAGGGCTAGAATTATTATCCTCAATTTTCAGATGGGTCAAGGGAGATTAAGAAAAAATGAGTGATTTGCTTGAGGTCGCTCAGTTATAATACCTTAGGATAAATATTTGTTAAGTACCTACTATGCCCTAGCCCAAGGCTAAGCAAGTGAAAGGCGAAGACTGGATATCAAATTGGGACTCCTGACTCCACATCCAGCCTCATCCCAACACTTAGCACAGCTCCTGGAATATGATAGGTGCTTGATTAATGTTCACTGATTGAATTTTTTTTATGAGGGTCAGCTCTGGGTGTAGGTATAACCTATTCACCTCAATTTAATTCACAAATATTTATGAAATACTGAGAGGCAGCTTTGGAACTGAGAGTACCTGGGTTCACATCCCACCTTTGACACATACTTCCCAGTGACCCTACTAGGTCACTGAACTATTAAGTCATTGCTCTAGGCACGTCTCTGATTCTTAGTTGTAGAGAATGTGCTGTAAAAGGCATATGAAAGGTTATCTAGATGAGAGCTCCCTGACACTGCAGGAATTCATTCTGTTGTATACCTGGCAAGGTTCACAAAGCTTTTCCCTGAACAGCTGTAGTGAAGGGAAGTTTCCTTATACACAGATAGCTGGTTTTCTTTTTAAATGGTTCTAATGGCTAGGATATTTGTCTGTTAAAATGCGACTGAAATGCACCTCACTCCAACATCCCCACATTATTCCTAGTTCATGTTGGTTCCATGTCTGACAAAGCCACTGCTCATCTCTGAAAAAATAGATTGCAGTTTAGGTAGAAAGCAGACTCTACTCTAGGGGTGGCATGAGGAAAGAACGCTGGGTCTAGAGTCAGAGGATAAAGCTGGGTGATGCTGGACAAATCTTCTCATTCTGCTGATTTCCTCTTCTTTTAAATAAGGGGTTTGAATTAGATGACCTCTAACATCCCTTATAACTCAAATAATAAAAAGATAACCTCATTTTACCATTCATAGCTGCTGGATCTTGGAACTACAAAATAGGAAAGCTCTGTCTGTCTCTTTGTGTGTCTCTGTCTCTCTGTTCCCCTGTCTCTGTCTCTGTCTCTATCTCTTCTCTCTGTCTCTTTCCCTTTATTTCTCTCCTCCCCTCACTTACTTTTATCCCCTCTCCTTTTCTTCTTCTTTCCTTCACTCACTCCCCTTCTATCTCTCTCTGTGTCTTTGTCTCTCCTTTTCATTCTTTCCCTTTCTCCCTTCCATTCTTCTCTCTCTCTGTCTCTCTGTCTCTCTCTGTCTCTCTCTCCCTCTCTCTTTCCCCCTCCCCTTTTTGCCCTCTTCCCCCCCACCCCAATTATATGTAGAAATGGGTGGGATTGCATTGGTTGTTCTGCATATAGCCAGGAAAGGGAGTCAAGTGTCTGAAGTGCCTGGTTGAAAAAGTGGACAAAAACAAAAAACATCAGAGATGTGGAACTGGGTAGAGAGTCAACAAAATGAAGCATGAGGCACACCATCCAAACTAAGGCAAGAATAGACTTGGGTCAGAACTAGGGAAGAGACAGAGTAGAGTTTGTATATGAATGTAGCCAGATGGAAATATGGAGCAGCATTCTGGGATCTGGTTCAGCAAATTCCTCATGAAACTCCTCAATTCAATTAAAAATACAAACATGTACAGGATCCTTACTATTCACCAGGCAATGGAGAGCTCCAGAAGCCATTATTTAAAGGTTAATAGGATAAAGTCTCTATTTTACTTGTGTGATCTTGGGCAATCATCTTGATTTCTCTGAGCCTCAGTTTCCTTTTCTGTAAAATGCAGAGGCTGGACTTAATGATCTCTAATGTTGCTTCCAGCACTATCCACATCTATGGTCCTAATGGAGCTAAGGGTCTAATTGGGTGATATCTATAATATAGAATAGAATGTTTGGATTATAAGAGGGGTACAAACAAAGATTTCCTAGGAAGGATGGACTCTTTCTCACCAAAAGAATTAGGTTCTCTTTCATGGGAGAGCTGGCCTTTATTCTGAATTTGAGAAGATAAAAGCATAGATTTATAGCTGGATGGGACCTTATAGGTTATTTTGTTCAGAGTCTTTATTTCACAGATGAGGAAACTAAGGCCCAGGGAGGTTGAGTGACTTCTCCAAAGTCATAAAAGTAGTAAATAACTAAATATGAATTAAGTAGGTAGAGGTGGGAGAGGGTGAACATTCCATGTGTTCAATAGAAGTTTAGCAAAGGTATAGAGGCAGGAAGGCTTAGGATATTTTCACACAATGTAGAAGAAAACAAGACTGGAAAACTAGGGTGGATTCAGATTGTGTAGGGTTTTGAATGCCAGGAAAAAGAGAATCTTAAAGGGCCATCAGATTGTTAGCCTTGGGAATTGACAACAATTTTGTTCCTTTGGATTCAAACTGATTTTGATGACTTTAAAGAGACCAAAAGAAAAAAAAACCCTGCTGAGCTCAGTTAATATCTCTAATGAAATACTCATGCAACCTGAATGTTGGAAATAATCTTTCTGTGTAGGCACAAAACCTCCTGGAGACACAGTGCTTCCACTAAAAGAGAGAACAAAGGAATCACAGAATCTTCGAATTAAAAACACACAATGATAGAATCTGTAAATGATAATATCTTAGAATTACAAATCTAGAATAATAGAATCTTGGAATTATAATTATAATTAGAAACAGAATAACAGAACCATGGAATTTCTGAATCAGAATAAAGTATTTTTACTTAGGATTAGAATTGAAGTTGCCCATAATTTTGACCATGAGTAACCCAAAGGGTGATGGAGAGAGACATGACAGGCATGAGCAGGATATAGTGTGTAGGTAATGGGGGATGGGGAGGATGTTTCTGGTCAAATTGATAGACCTCCAGGGTGGTGATCCTATTTTGGAGATTTTGATTATATCTTCCAATGGAGGCATGAATATGCATGTGAAGAACTTTATTGAGAAATCTTGGGTAAAATGAGCACACACCAGTAAGCAGTAGAACTAGGAGGAAATTTGCATGTCTGAGATGGAAAAAAAATGAAATTAAAAATACCTTTGTACAAGTCTACAGCTACTAATGGCTGCCTTGGAGTGAGAGGTGTTGTGCATGATTTCACCTGTGCAGCCCAACTCAAAGTTTATAGACTCTAAGATCCTGGCAATGGTATAACCTTTATATGGCAGCCAGGAAGAAGAGAGCCATCTGGCTGAGTAGTGAGAATATTAAATTCTAGCCTTTGGGAAAAAGGACAGAAGATTTCCTGGGCTGTTTCAAGTTTCTAGACTATTCTAAGACCCAGCCTCCTGGGTAGAGGAGGGAAGATTTCCTGGGCAATATTATGCCAAGTTCATGGAGGATTTGGAGACCTAGCCTCCTAGATTCAAAGGACGGAGTTCATAGAAAACACCAAGATCTTGGGAAGAAGAGCATCACACATGTAGACTGAATATTTGAAAAAAACATAAGTGACTAAACAGAGAAACAAAACAACCCAAACCCTGAACTTTGCTATCCACTATTGTTGTACATTATCTGCTTATTGCAGGTTTGATGGGAAGAGAATTGTTTCTATCAACCTCAAATTAATTGCATTCCATGGGAAATTATGATTAGGACCTTAGGGTAACCCTGTAAAGACGGAGGCTTGTATAGATTCCTATTCTCTAAGTCTCAGCCTTATGTGTGGAGGTTCTTATGAATAGTGTTCTGGTCCCTTGGGGATGACTTATTTGGCTAAGGCAACCAATGAGAAAGGAAAAATATGGATGATCTCTTTAGTAGTGTGTCTCCCTCTTGCTTCTGCAGTGATAGGGATAGTGTGGCAAAAAACCATAGAATTTTAATCCTCTTTTAAACGTTAGCTATTAATACTTTAAATATGAGAATCTTGTCCAATGACCAGTGAGTTGACCTAACACATTGGAGGAATTGAACCATATCAATATTGACATTGTTGCTATAAATGAAATCAGATGACATAAGAGAGTTGTAGCTAAATGGAAGGGTGACTCACATATTCTCCTTAGAGGGACCAATAAAGGAGTAGATGGAGTCAATTTTATCATATGCCCAAAGGCAATAAGAAACATCATTAAAAAAAACAATACTTGGTCATCTCAAAATGCAGTGCTCATAATGAGCATATTCAAAAAGAACACCCTGAAATTAACTGCAGCTTATGTTCTAACATCTGTTAGAGAAGGAAGAGGTAGAGAAATTTTATGAAGAGCTCCAAAAGACTTTCCAGATATATTCCTTAATATTTTGTGATTTTAATACAAAGACAGGCACAGTATGAGACAATCCAAAATTGTAAATATGGTTTACAATTATGAAAAAAGTGTCTAGAGACTTCTTGGTTATAAATTTCATACCTAAATAGTAATACTTTCATCAAGAAAGAGAATAGGAAAGTACCGGGCACAGGAGGTATTGAACATCACAAAAATGAAACTGACTCTATATTAGCATATAGAAAATAGACAGCAATTTGAGGGTTATTTTCTAACTTATATGCAGTCAAATTATAAATTTGGTGGAACTTACATAAAAATGAACACCAAATAGTAAGAAATGGTTAAGATAAGATATATTATGTAACTTCAACAATTCAGATCTGACCTATTCAAACAAACTATTGCTACAAAAATGGGAAATGGATTTTGATGATTCTTTAATTATCAATATCAAGCAAGATATAAGACTCCTTCTCACCAAAAATGGTTGCCACTGTCACAGAGTCATCTGCAACTGAATTCAAGCAGGTGAGGAAATCCACAGAGATGGTATGGTCCTCCAAGTGTTCCTGTTGATATATAACATTGCACTGGTTGTATTAAGCTCTTAAATACCACAGATCCTTCTAAACAAGATCCACAACCCCTGAAAAAAATGTATTCTAACTGTATACATAGGAAAACTAAGTAGATGAGGAACACTTACAGCCCAGGCTACCAAAAAACAGTTGGATACTCAGCCTGTATAAATGAATTATTGGTACATATGTGTTGACTAGATATTGTCTATGGAAAAGTACTTAGGACTAGAATTGTTTAGGTGGAAGCAAGCAACATAGATTGCATTTAGAAAGTGGTATGGAACTGTCAACTATCCTAAGATGATCCCTGACACAACCTTCCTCCTCCCCTATCTTTTCCCACATAAATACTTTCCCATGAAAACATTGGATACCACAATCTCTGAAGGATCATAATCAGAGGTGGTGCAAAATGTAATGGAGTAAAATTCCTTATTAACAATAGTTAATAATCAGAGAGCAATATAAAAGATCATTTCATGAACATCAAATAGGAGCACAAAGGTGATAGGATCAGGTCGAAATGTTGGGGAATAGCTGTCCAAGTGTTGACCTTGCAGTGCTATAAAGTTAAAAAGACATAGAAGAAAACCTTTAACATATTAGATGGATTCTAATGAAGAATACTACATGAACTATATTCACTAAGGAAAGGAAGATGGATGAATTGTGACCTTTAACACAGGAAGGATTACCTATGCCAATTGCATTATGAAACCCTTGATATCTATCTATCCATATATCTATTATATATATATATATACACACATGCATATACACACATATGTGTGTATGTATACATACATATATATATTGTATACATACATACATACATACATACACATAAATATAGTTGCAGGACTTTTCCTTAATCTTATCAAACACAAGCCATCACTCTAATCTATTAAAGTATTTTTGGGTCCTGATTATGTCATCTAAAATGTTTGCTATCTATCCTGGTTTTTGTGTCATCAGTAAAACTGACAGTCTACATTCTCCGTCTTCATCCACATCATTGCTAGGCACATTGCACAGCACAGGACCAAGAACAGTCATGCCTCTAGAAACCCCTTTCATGTTGACATTCTTGCAGTAATGACTACTCTTTGAGTCCAGTTATTCAATCATGGCAGGCAATGTGGTGTTAGAGGGCAAAGTGTTGGATTTGAGAGTCATAAAGCCCTGGATTTAAATTCTGCCTCAGATGGTACTACCTGCATGACCCCAGGCAAATCAATTAACCTCTCTGGGCTTCTGTAAAAATGAGGTAGTTGGTCTCAGTCACCTCTAATAACACTTTCAGCTCTACTTTTATAATCTAACTTGTATTATTATCAAGCCCTCATTTCTCAGTCTTGGTCTCAGTGATAGCATGAGAAATTTTGCCAAATGCTTTGATGAAATCAAGCATTCCCTTAATTTACTAATCTAGTTACCCTATTCAAAAAGGAAAAATGGTTAGTCTGGCATGACCCATCTTGATGAAGCTATATGAGTTTATATTAATTAATATTTCACTAAATTCTCAGAAAACAGCCCTTTAAAAATACATTCTAGAATGTTTCCAGTATAGCACCTCCCTGATGAATGTTGCTGTGGAAACTTGCTAAAGCTGGAAAATGCCTATCTGCAGACTTGTGCACTATTTATCCAGAGCTCACTGCATTTCTCAGGGGTTTTGAGGTTGGGAGGAACTTTCTTCCACCAAAAAGCCATCTAGTTGAGATGCAGGGAAGTCATGTTGAGAGAGAGAGAAGACTATAAGGTGCTTTGGGTCCTCATCCTTCTTTTGTAGAACCATCAGAGAATGAGATTAGGCAATGCCTCAGAGAGCAGGTCATTCAAGTGGCCCTCAGATCTTGTGGGGTGGTGGAGTGTGCAGAAAGGTGGGGAGAGATGTGCTTAGGTGGGCCAGAAGACTGAGCATGATGGGAATGATGGAGTCCAGCTGACGGGACTTCTCTTTCCTGATTCTCTAAAGCACTGCCTGGATCAAATACTCCCTTAGCTGTCTTCCTGGCTTCCCATTTCCTCTCTATCCAAGGAAGAGATGGGAAAGAGGTTCACTAGTAGTCATTGTAGTCTGAGAGTGACAGCCTAGACTTTTAAATGCTTGTATTATATTTAAGATGGATGGATTATATTTAAACCTGTTTGGCCACTTATAATACTTTGAGTCCAAGCCAATAAGTATGCAGTTTGAGATTGAGAAAGGGGTGTTTAGCCCCTAAAAGAGAGATTTTCCTCAGCTCAGGCTGAAGTAGAAAATGATCTGATTAGAAGGAATTATAGAATTACGTTTTGTAATGTTAGCAGTCTCTGAGTTATACCTACTCCCTAGACTGCTGAGATCCAAGAGTGAGACTAAACAAGGAAAAAAGTGAGTAGCAATAAAGAAGTAGAGACTGGTATGTTTGTTCAGGTGATCACCAGTCCATAACACCTAGACAACTCCCCATCTAGTCACATAAAGAATTTAAATCCTTGGTTTGTTTTCTGTATATTTCATTTCTTTGCTCTAAAAAATAGGCAATACTTAACTTTCTTCCTTCAAACTCTCCAGATTATTTTGCGCCCTCACTAGTGGTTTTCCCACCTGGAGATGTCTTCACTCCTATGGCCCTCCTCTCAGATTGCTGGGTTCCTAGCTGGGATCACCATTTCAAGAGGTGCCCATGCCTCTTTGGACTTTTCCACTTCCTTTTGATAAACAGCCTTCTGTGTGTACTTCCAACATTTTCCAATTCCATTTTATGCTTTTTCTCCCATTATAAACTTATTGAGGACCGAAACTGGTTTTTTTGCTTTGTTTTCCTAGCCCTTAGCACAGTACCTAGAATATAGTAAGCATTTCAAGTAGCAGAATTGGGATTTTGACTCTACATTCAACATTCTTCCCACTCTAAGGCAGATTGAGCATGATAGGAGTACGGGGTGGTAGATAATGAAGCTACTCCAGTAGTAAAAGTGCATATTACATGGCATTCAACATCAGGACAAATTATAGAATACACAGTCTCCTTTTCTTAAGAAGGGGACTGGAGTCTTTTCACAATACCCATTAATTAGAGTAGCAGCAGCAAACAAACAACTGTTTTCTTACTGTTCAATTCCTTGGGATGGCATTGGGGGAAGGATGATTTCTTTAGCTTGGGTTTTCTCTTAGAACTTTAGTATCTCAGAGCCATAGAGGAAGTGGGAAATGATCCATTCCAGATATCATCTCTAAGACTTCATCAAAAGGAAGTCATCCAGCCTCTGCTTAAATATTTTCTAGGATGGAGAAGTCACTGCTTAATGAGTCACTCTGACTTTACTATATTTACTGTCATTATTTCCTAATCCATTATTTTCTTTATTTCCTAATCCTAATGTTAATATGGTCTATCTTCCTTGCCACTCCATCCCTCTTTCCCATACTGATCCTAATTCTGCTAAGAATATTCACAACAACCTGACTCCCTCTTTTACTCCACAACCCTCCAGCTACCTTGTAGACTTTAGAGGTAGAAGGGAATTTTGAGATTATGTAGGTCAACAGCTTCATCTTTTGAAGACAGAGACTATTTCCCCTCTAAACATTCTCTTCTCTCAGGATAAAAATGCCCAGGTCCTACATAATAGCCATTATAGCCTATTCCCTTTCTTAACTCACACTAGCAAGTTGGGGCCCATGGGGTGGGAATCTCAGGTGTAAGGTACCCTATATTCTGAACTTCTAAAATGACCTTCAAGGTATTGCCTGGCTCCTGTGAAGACTCAAGAGAGTGGTAAAGGGAAGGGATGCAAGTATCTAAAAGTCTGTCTTATGGAAGAGCGAGTAGACTTACTATGTTTAGCCCCCAGGGCACAGAGGCAGGAGCAATGGAGGGAAGTGCCAAAGAGGCATACTTAGGCTTAACAATTAAGAGTAGTCCATAAGTGTAATGAGCTGCCTTGAGAAGTAGTGAGTTTCCCCTCTGTGGAAGTCTTTAAACACAGACTAGACAAACACTTAAGATAGAATCATAGATTTAGAGGTTGGTGGGACCTTAGAAGCCTTCAAATCCAGCCCTCTCATTTTAAGGATGAGGAAGCTGATAGTTTTAAGTGATTTGCCCAGGGTAAAGCAATGAATAATGTCTGAGGTATGATTTAAACACGTCTTCCTCAACCGAAGCCCAGAGCTCTAACCATTGCAATGAGAGTTCATTTCATGCATGAGTTGGATTACATAACTGCTGAGGTCCCTTCTAACTCTTAAGTTTTGTAATTCTCTGTATAAAATAAAGAGATTGGATTAGATTACATTGGGGAATTTGTGTGGTGCTTAGAATTTTGTTCTTTGTCACAAAGTAATGCTGTTGTTCTTGTTTTTAACACTAATATCTTCCCAGTGATGCTCTATGGTTGTGAATCATGGAACACCATGATCTCAAAGGAATCACAATGACTGGTGGGTGACCAAGAGGGCAATGGAGAGGCATACTAGTGACAGCACATTTACAGGGTGACATGTGAAAGAAGTGGCAAAAATATAGCATCATAGACAGGCATCACCAGGAAAGCTGATGGGATAGAAGGGAGGCCGCCAGAGTGCCATAATCACCAAAGGTATTATGATAGCTAGAGGAAGACCTCTAGTATATTGGAGCAACTAGTGATTTGGCAATAGAGTTCTAGGCCTGGAGTCAGGAAAACCTGAGTTCAAAATAGACCTCAGAAACTTACTAGTAATGTGATACTAGACAGATCACTTAGCCTGCTTAACTGTAAAATGGGATAATAATAGCATCTCCCTCCCAAGGTTGTTGTGAGGATCAATGAGATAAGACTTGTAAAGCACTTAGCACAGAGCTTGGAATACAGTAGGTACTTAATAATGCTCATTTCTGGAGGGGGGGAAGAGGCAAGATGGTGGCATAGAAGCAGGAGAAATCTGTGGCTTCCACCATAACCACCTCAAATACCAATAAAATATGACTCTAAACAAATTTTAGAGCTCCAGAACTCAAAAAATGACAGAGAAACAAGGCTTCCACTGAAGGCAGCCTGAAAGACAGATGTAAAGGGCTCGGGGGCGGCTAGGTGGCACAGCGAATAGAGCACGGCAATGGAGTCAGGAGGACCTGAGTTCAAAGCCGGCCTCAGACACTTAACACAAAAACTAGCCGTGGGACCTTGGGCAAATCACTTAACCCCAAGTGCCCTTCAGAAAAAAAAAAGCTGTAAAGGGCTCATTGAAAAGCCCTGGGAACAGAGCCCAGCCCCATGTGGTTTTAGCCCCAGGCCGTCCAGGAGAAGCCCCAGCTGTAATTTTCAGGAGAGTGGATCACTGGCAGCTGTGGCGGTTTCCAGAATTACCAACCCATAAGGGCTAGGGACAAAGGGCAAAGGTCAATGGGACTCAGCTAAATTTGTGGGAGAGGGTCCGGCCCCTGCCTCCAGATCTAGAAGCAGTCTGAAACAGCAACCCTGAGGCTGCCTCCATGTGGCTGTTTCAGAGCTTCTGTTCTGCAGATTTCAGGGAGGGAGGGCAAGCAATCATTTAGAGGCTAAGTGCTCTTGCCTTAAGCTGCCTGGATCAGGGTCACAGTCTTGGGTGGTAGGCCTGAGTTGCGTTTTCAGTGAACCAAAGCTGGTGGGGGTTGCAGAGACTGTGGCCTCCTCGGGCAGCTGTGAAAACCCCAGAGATTTGGGACAGAGCTCTCCCCTCTGAAAGCAGAGTTCTACTCAGCACAAAAGTCAAGTTACTGACTGGCAACATGAGTAGACAAATGAAGCAAAGAAAGCTCAGCAATCCAACTTCAGATTCCTTTTTTGGGGACAAAAAGGATGAAAGCATGGAAAGGGAGGAAGACAGCACAGTCAGAACTCCTGCATCAAAGGTTTTCAAGAAAAATGTTGACTGTTTACAAGCCATGGGGGAGCTTAAGAAGAATTATGAAAACCAAATAAGAGGAGGAAAAATTGGAGGGAGAAATGAGAATAATGCAAGAAAATCATGATAAGAGAATCAACAACCTCATGAAGAAAATAACACCTTAAAATAGACTAGCTCGAATGGCCAAAGAAGCCCAAAAAGCCAATGAGAAGAATGCCTAAAAAGACAATAATTCCTTCAGAATTAGAGTGGAGCAAATGGAAGCAAATGACTTGATGAGAAATCAAGATACTATTAAACAGATGCAAACAAATGAAAAAATAGAAGGCAATGTGAAATATGTCATTGAAAAAACCACAGACCTGGAAAATAGATCCAGGAGAGACAAGTTAAAAATTATTAGACTACCTGAAGGCCATGATCAAAAAAAGAACCTAGAAATTGTCCTTCAAGAAATTCTCAAGGAAAATTGCCCTGATATTTTAGAACCAGAGGGCAAAATAGAACTTGAAAGAATTCACCAATCACCTCTTCAAAAAGATCCCCAGAAGAAAACTCCTATAAATGTTATTGCCAGGTTCCAGAATCCCCACACCAAGGAGAAAATATTACAGGCTGCCAAGAAAAACCATTTGAATACTGCGGAAGCACTATCAGGATAACCCAGGATCTGGCAGTTTCTACACTGAGGGATAGAAGGGCCTGGAATATGATATTCCGGAGAGCAAGAGAGTTGGGATTGGGACCAAGAGTCACCTACCCAG
>JAQQSW010012313.1:0-12553 GCA_028646575.1 Pseudocheirus occidentalis | reverse complement strand
TAGCAACAGATGTTCTTTCTGTCTTTTGGAGAGTTTTGGAGCTTGAAAATCTGTTTAGCGTCCCATTTTGAGTTTTTTAGCATGTTTGTGTGGGAGCTGTGGTGCTTTGCTGCTTCTATGCTGCCATCTTGGCTCTGCCCCTGAAACAGGATAATTGAAAGAGCAAATTCTCAAAGAAGATGGAACTAAAAGAAAAATTCTTAGAAAAAAATAACTACATACATAATATGACTAGATCATCTTGAAAGTTTTACTCTTAGAAGGAACTTTTTGTTTTCATTCTTGGCATAGTAAGAATTTATTATCACAATTGCTTAAAAGGTCTTTTAAGTTCTTGAGACTATCATCATTCTTTTGAATTGTTTACTACTATCCTGTTCAAAATATAATAATTTCTAAAGCAAATCATATTGAAGATTTCTACAGGAGAACGATAGCTCTTATCCCCACAGTAAAGAGATTAGCCTCTCTACTGGAAAAGGGCCGTCTCTTTTTTAGAGAGTAGAATAACAAAAGGGAGAATGAGATATGTTGTAATTTTGAATTGTAGAACATAGAGGAAAATAAGCCTCATACTAGATAGTCTACAACATATATGACGCAAGTTTCTCTGCAAAGAGGAAAAAGGAAAGTCACATAGGAGATGTGAGGAAAGAAGAGGTTTGAAAGGACACGGTATAGAATGTGATAAAAAGTTAAATCAGGGAAGAATTAAAAGAATACTCTGTAGAAAGAAAAGCCTACTTGAGATTAAATAACAGCAATTTGTAATGAAACCTTTTGTGCTTTTTTTTTAATTTTTCTAGTGGCATTCTGCAGCACCTAGAACAACGGTTCTCAACCTGTGGGTCACTACCCCTTTGGGGGTTGAATGACCCTTTCACAGGGGTCACCTAAGACCATCGGAAAACACATATTTCCCATGGTCTTAGGAACTGAAACACTGCTCCTCTATCCATCTCCAGGCAGGTCTGCCCACATGCAGATAGGTCCACATACAAGTATTAAAGGGTCACAGCATTAGGAAGGTTGAGAACCAGTGAATTCTAGAAAAAAAACTGAATGATTTAAATAATTTAAAGCTTCATCTTTACTTTTAAAATAAGTTGAAGTAAAACTGAAAACTCCATTGACTAAGATGTGATGTATTTCTTTCATACAATATAACAGTGCTATCGTCTATCAAATTTGTCATGAATGAATGATCACTGCCACCCAACAGAGTCCAGGCTGCAGATATCTAGAAAGTATGAAACAAGTTACAAATTCTTCCTTACATTTTTTTCTCTTGAGAGATAATAAAATATAATGTAGGAACAAGCAATATACAAGAAAAAATATATACCTGGATGCTTATCACAGCTCTACCAAGAACTGCCAAACAATTATTTGAATTTGAGTAGGCCACTTCATCTCTTTGATCTCAGTATTGTCATCTGTAAAATATAGAGGTTGGATTAGATTATCTTTAAAGTCCTATGATAGCAAGCACCCTGCACACCCAGGATGACCAGCTAGTACATGTTCTTTTGATTTGCTTTACAAAATAAAGACAGCTTTAAAGGGGTTAACAATTCTACTTTAATAACAGAGAAAGAAGTGAGTACAGAAAATAGAAGCAGAGAAATTAGCACAAAGACCAACAGACAGGGCTCTAGCTATCTGAATAGAGCAATATTGCTCTACACTTTACATACATCACTGAATTAAGGGAGCACAGACATCTAAGCAGTCAGGGGGCTCTGAACATACAACTACTCAAAGTGTCAACCAGGAAATCAAAAGATCTTTCTCATGAACTAACCCCCAAAACAAAATACCAGCCTCCAGAATATATAACAAAGACTCAGGCCCTGATTGACTAAGAGTCAGTAGGCATGAAACCTACATGACTCAGCACGACTGTGCACTATCAGGGTTCAAAGGAGTTCAGTCCTTCAGATGTTCACAATCTATCCTGAACCTGAGAAACTGAACTCCAAAAAGAAAACAACAAAAATCCCACCTTCCTTGTGCTTACAAGTTCCTTTTTTTTTCTAATATTATAGAATAAAGAATGGTGAGTTCCCAGAGAATTACAGCCTATCACTAGCCTGGCAATAATCTAGGTGAAATGGTGACAGCAACAAATTCTTCTTATTTTCTCCCACAGATCACAGGGGTACATATGCAAATTGAATCCCAGCATGCACTGGAATCCTATCATTGCCCAAAGTAATGTAGGTCAAAGTAGCTAATCAAAGTAGCTATGCAAAGTAGTCTCTAATAAGGACCCTAGCTTTTATACCACATTCTCCAAAACCACTTAAGGAAGCATTTTATCAAGTGGTGGAACTATGGAAGAAAAGAAGAGAGAAGGAAGAAAAGGAGCACAACCTACCCACAAGAAAATTTTTCAGGAAGAACAATTGTGCACAACCCTAATAAAAGGGGTTACTGATTTGTGTTTGTCTGAGATTCTCCTCATCGTTCCTGCCTATCTGGCAGCTTGAGCCAAGAAAACCTCTTACATGAGCAATAGCTGATACATTAATAATTGAAATAGTAAAGTAAGATTATTTAATGAATACACAAGTCAAAATAACTATTCTGTATTATTTATTATGTAAATGGAAAAAGAAACCACAAGTAGCTAAACTCTGAAGTTTCATTTCATACTCATCAAACTGGCAAACACGGAAAAATGTAAAAACAATAAACGTTGGAGAAAACTATGACAAGACAGAAACAATAACACACTGTTAGTGGAACTGTGAATTGCTTTAACCATGGAGGAAAGCAATTTGGAATTATACTCTTAAGTACTAAAAATGTCCATACCCTTTGACCTAAGAGATCTTGCTGCTAAGGCATAAACCATGAGAATGTCAAAGACAAAGGTCCTATGAACATCAAAATATTCATAACAGCAATTTTTGTATAGCAAATGATAAAAAGTAGATGTCATTGTTTGGAAAATGGCTAAAGAAATTGTGGCATATAAATGTAATAGAATATTGTTGAGCCATAAGAATATGTATATGAAATGTTCATAAAAATATAGGAAGATATATGAACTGATGTAGAGTTAAGTAAGCAGAACTAGGAAAAATATATACAACTACAGCAATAGAAAAAGAAAAAGGAAAAGAAACTAAACACCATGTAATTATACTAAGCAAGAATCTTGAGCCTGAAGAAGAGTTAAGAAACTGCATTTTCCTCCCTTCTTTGAAGATGTGGGGGACTATGGGCATAGAATATCCACAGTGTCATCCTCAGTTCATGTGTGTGTAACTTTTGCTGGAGACTGCTTTTCCTTCTTTTGTTTATTTTGTAGTTGTTACAAGGAATGGCTTACTGAAGAGAAGATGGGAAAGGGATATATTCAGTAATATAGGTGATGTTTTTATTATTTTTTTGCTTTTTTTTTTGGAGGAGGAAAGGCAGGGCAATTGGGATTAAGTGACTTCCCCAAGGTCACACAGCTAGTTTTTGTGTTAAGTGTCTGAGATTGGATTTAAACTCAGGTCCTCCTGATGCTAGGGCCAGTGCTCTATTCACTGTGCCACCTAGCCGCCCCTAGGTGATCTTTTTTAAAAAGTATCAACAAAATAACTTTAATTTTTAAAGAAACTAATATAAAACTGCCATAATTTTTGAGAAGAAATATTATTGTCCCATTCATATTTGTTAGTCTATATGAAAACACTAATAATCTGTGCTTTCATAATGTGGAAATTTCCTCCAATGATGCAAATCAAAGTCTGTCCACACATGCCTACCCGACTTTTGGGACTCTTGCCCATGTCCTCTCATAAATTGTTGCACAGAAAGTATCCCCAGTCAATCACTCAAGAATTATGTATTAAGTGTCTGTTATATGCCAGGCACTGTGCTCAGTGCTAGAGGCACTGAAAAGGCCTTCAGTATGTTGAGAACAGGTACAATAAAAGATGAAAAACTGTTCTCGTACCTCTTCTCAACATACTGGAGGCCTTTTCATTCTCTTAAAATTACATGAATATTAATGGAGCAGATATGCTGACCACTGATTATCCTATTTCTTTCCCTATGTAACCATCCCATCTTTTTTCTCCAGTAATACATTTCTGTGACTTGCTTCTTCTGAATAATGCCTCATTTGTAGTATGTTATAGACTTCTCATAGCCACCATGTACTTTTTTGTCTTTTAGGTGATTTTTTTTTTGTAAGAATGTATTATTTCACAACTCATACCTATACAGTATGACCAGAATAATGTTTGAAGAGCCTATATTTTGGAAAGAATCTTGGGGTAAATAAAAGAATAGTGAGATTTTCCAATAGAAATCTAGCCTGTTTTCCTTCTTCTTCTCCAATTCTAGGCCCAACTCATCAAAAGTTATCTGTGAAAATTACAACATTGCAGGAAATAAAAAGGATCAAAGACTACAGCAAATAAGAAAAAATAAATCACTCTCCTAACAAAGACATAATCTCACCAGGCCTTAGAACAATACAGCATGACAAAAGATGCAGGAAACCACCCTATTTGAGATAGTGCCTGAGATATTAAGTCACGGCAAAGGACTTAATATAAATAAGGCTTTGATTAATAAATAAGGCTTTGATTGCGCCAGCCTTTAGCAATTTCTTATGGGAACTTTTAAAAAACATATACAGTGAAATGGAGTTGTAAGGGAATTGCAACCTGTACACCACAAAAGCTCTTTGCTATATCCTGATGCCTAAGGTAAGGATTCCCCTTTTCTAGAGATAGGAGAGATTAGGCTTAGCAAGTATACTTTATATTGACAACTTTTCCTTATTCTTCCATTTATGGTGCAAGAAATTGTGGCCTTAGAGGAGGACAACCCATTGTGAACACTTTCACTCACCACAATTAAGACAAATGGGAAAAAAAGACACAGGACTCCATATGGTAAAATATTCTGATGAATCAATGATAGACATAAGGGGAAAGGTATAAAGAAGCAGCTGCTACATACCATAGCTCAGTCATAATTAGCATCTCTACCTACATTCACACCCTCTCTTGCCATACCCGAGAGAGACGGAGACAGAGAGACAGAGACAGAGAGAGACAGATACAGAGAGAGAGACAGAGACAGAGAGACAGAGAGAGAAAGAGAGAGACAGAGACAGAGAGGGAGAGAGAGAGACTGGTCTCAATCCTACTATCTGACGCCCCTAAATACCATAACAGAAATACCAGTGCAATCAGCTGCCACTCAATTCAGCTGCTTCCAGCAGCTCATGCCACAGTAGCATCCCATGAGAACATCCTATCTGCAGCACAAGATACCACCTGCTCTCTCCGTACCCCATAATGCCCCATTCTCCTTACTTTTCTGACAGTATTGAAAGCTCTGTAATTCCTTCATTTTTCTGTGATGTCTCCAAGATTGACCCTCATCCCCATCCTCCATATCAAGTCACCATATGAATGAATGAATGAGCATCTTAAAAATGTAAATGACTGTCTGATGTTTCATTTTGCACTACTGTATGTAAGAACTAATGAACCTTCTTAGATCACAAAATCTTACACAATTAATCAGTCTTTCAACATCTAATTCCATATCCCTTGGTAATTTGTCCTAATTACTCCCTCCTTGAATCACATATGCTAAATAGGATTATCTAACTTGGAGCATCACCAGTTTGAGAACTCTGCCTGCTGATTTTCATTTGAGGGGCAAGATCTTCTGATAGACAGATGAAGGAAATAAAGGGAGGAGGACATGTAAGATAGAGACACAGGTTTAAGGGAAGGATATGACAAGTGCCTATTCTTATCTCTAAACCACACCTTTTCAGTAGAAGGAGTACTGGTTGTTGGGTTCAAAGACAATGCTCTATTGAGGGCCTGCTCTTACATTACCACAGTCCACCTGAACCTCCTCTGAGCCACTTCCCCTCCGATTTCATTTGTTTTTCATCATTTGCTCCTGTACCACTTCATCAAACAAGATCCATGCTTGCTCCTCTTCTTACTATTTCCTATATAGGGAGAAAGATATTCTTCCAAGGGTTATTAAAATTGGGAAATCTTTTGGACAACTCAAGAACTGGAATCAGTCATTCAACAAATATTTATTAAAGAGTACTTACAACATGCCTGCCTGTACACTAAGTACTGAAGATACAAAGACAAAAAAAGAAAAGTCCCTGCCCTGCAAGGGCTCACATGCTATCATTGGAGACAACATACGCATACACAAATATAAACAAAACAAATACAAGACAAATGGAGGGAAAGAGACACTAATTGCTGGAAGGATCAGGCACTCTGCTTTGCATTGGGCATATAAATACAAAGAATGAAACAATCCCTACTCATAAGGTGCTTCCATCCTAATGGGAGAGACAAACACATATGTAAATGCATACAATATAAACATAAAGTGAATCTTCACATATACACAAGCCTATACAAAGTAGTTCCATACAAGGTAATTTGAGAGGAAGAGCAT
Organism: Pseudocheirus occidentalis; assembly: GCA_028646575.1. Lineage (NCBI taxonomy): Eukaryota > Metazoa > Chordata > Mammalia > Diprotodontia > Pseudocheiridae > Pseudocheirus > Pseudocheirus occidentalis. The sequence continues at coordinate 6,094 of JAQQSW010012313.1, read as the reverse complement.
TAGCCTTTGGGGGATCAGGAAAGACTTTGCAGAAGATAGTCCAAGAGCTGCATTTTAAAGGAAAAGAGAGATGCTTAGAAGCAGAGGCAAGGAGGGAAGGCATACTAGGTATGTTGTATAGCCAGTGTAAAAGTATAGAGATGGGCGGTAGAGTGGCATGTGTGTGCAACAAAAAGAAGGCCAGTTTGACTGGATAAGAGAAATTGGGCTAAGGTGGGAGGAGGAGTAATGTCTAATGACACTGGAAAGATAGACTGGGGCTAGCCTGTTGAGGGCTTTAAAAGCTAAAAAGAGGAATTTATATTTTATCCCAGAAGTGGTAGAAAGCCACTTACTAACTGTGTGATCCTGGGAAAGTCACTTAACCCTGTTTGCCTCAGTTTTCTCATCTGTAAAATAAGCTGGAGAAGGAGATGGCAAACCACTCCAATATTTTTACCCAGAAAACCCCAAATAGTCACAAAGAGCCAGACACAGTTGAAAAACAACAACAGTAACAAAAGAACTAAGATAATGTTTGTATAAGTGGAAAGAAGGTCAAGAGATGTTGTGAAGGAAGAAACAACAAGATTTGGCAAATGACTTAATATAGGCTAAGAGAGAATAAGGAACTGAGGATAAAGTCAAGCTTACACACCTGAGATACAGATAGGAAGGTGTTGTCTTCAACAGATAGAAAGAAACCTAAAGAAAATCTTCTTGCCAAGGCATGAGATTCTTTTCTCCCACGGATCTCTTTCTAAAGAGTTGTATGCATTTTTTGTGACTAGAATAAAAATTCAATCCATTAGGGAAGTCCATTACCTAAAAGAATATTTTGGGGAAATCTTTAGATAAAACAAGAACTTAATTTGGGCATCCAGGTGCTACAGTGGACAGAGGGCTAGATCTGCAGTCAGGAAGATCTAAGTTCAAATCCAGCTTCAGATACTCACCAGCTGGGTGACCTTGGGAAAGTCCCTTTAAAAAAAACCTCTTTGCTTCAGTTTTTCTTCAACTGTAAAATGGGGATAATAATAGCACCTGCCTCCCAGAATTGTCATGAGGATCAAATAAGATCATATTTGTAAAGTTCTTACCAAAATTTCTGGCATATAGTAAGTGCTATATAAATGTTAGCTATTATTGTTCATTTCTAAGGTAGATATAGATCTGTTTGAGAGGAGAGATTGACATTGACTTCTTCTGTAAAGGAAAAGCATTTGGGTTAAGAGATAGTCATGAAGAATTTCCAGTAAAGAAAACAGCATCTTGAGTCCACTTGTTGACCTGGTACTGTTCAGAATATTCTTCTGCTCAGAATTTTCCTCATGGCCAATTTGACATCCTTGTTCCTCAGGCTGTAGATTAGGGGGTTCAGCATGGGCACCACAATGGTGTAGAACACAGAGGACACTTTCCCTTGGCTCATGGAGAGAAGAGAAGAAGGTTTGAGGTACATGAAAGCCCCAGACCCAAAGAAAAGAGAAACAGCCATTATGTGGGAACTGCAGGTGCTAAAGGCTTTGGATCTGCCCTCTGTGGAATTGATATTGAAGATGCTAGAGAGTATTAAAGCATAAGAGATAAAGATGGTGACAGTGGGGACTCCAATGTCAATGCCCACAACAACGAAAACAACCAACTCATTGACATAGGTGCTGGTGCAGGAGAGCTCCAGTAGAGGGAGTATGTCACACATATAGTGATTGATGATGTTGTTGCTACAAAATGACAGTCTCAGCATGCTTCCTGTGTGGGGCATGGCACCAGAAAACCCCATCACATAGGCACTAAATGCTAGCAGAGAGCAGACCTGATAGGACATAGTGATATTGTAAAGCAGTGGTTTACAGATAGCAACATAACGATCATATGCCATGGCTGACAGAAGGAAGGACTCTGAAACTACAAAGAAACAGAAGAAATAGAGCTGAGCCATGCATCCTGAATAGGAGATGACATTTTTCTCTGACACAAAATTCACAAGCATCTTAGGGATAATAGATGAGGAATAACAGAGATCTACAAAGGACAGATTGAAGAGGAAATAGTACATGGGGGTGTGAAGATGAGAACTGAGACCAATCAAAATGATCAAGCCTAGGTTCCCCACCACAGTGACCACATAGATACCAAGGAACAGAAAGAAGAGAGGGACCTGGAGCTCTGGTTGGTCTGTTAAACCAAGAAGGATAAACTCAGACACTGAGGTGTCATTTCCTGTGCCCATTCTCCTCATAGAAGAATCTGTGGAGACAGGAGAAGAGAATCACATTAGAAGGTTACCTAGTTCTCTTATTGTCTATTGACAAGAAGGAAAGTCCTCTTGGAACTGGGTTTTGTTGTTGAACCAGCTCACCAGAACTCATTGTTAAATTTTCAATGTGAACATCAACACATCAGAAATGGGCAAGTGCTAGAAATCAAGATTTGATTCATTTTCTTGTTGATTGTATAGACTCAAGAAAATGATGATGAAAGTGTTAATAATGCAAATAAAACCTTAAAGTGTGTCTTGTGTACTTTTTTTTCAGAGATCTAGTTGTTAGACTTATACCAGCTTACCACTATTCAGAATCCATCTCTCTGATCCATTGGCTCTACTATGGCTACCACCAAGATAATCAATGACTCTAATTGTTCTTTATAACAGGTTTTTTAGACATTTTTTCTAAAAAGGGAAAGAGATAAGCCTGACTCCAGAATAAGACCTTAGGATGATAGATCACTAACTGAAGAAACAATGGTACCCCCTTCCAGTTCAGTTCCTGTTAAGTGGTGAGACTCTACCTAGAGTTCATCATCTCTCTTGTACTTTAGTAGAGTAGGGACCAAAAGCCATGACCCCATTTTGGAGAGAAGAAAACAGTAAGTTTTATCTAAGTTTTATCTAAGTTTCTCACTGACCAAAACTACATGGAAGGCAAAAAGTGAAGTTTGAATTTGTCTCCATATAAAGTCTTTAGAGCCTGATCTATCATGACCCATTAAATAAAACTTCTAATCAGCTCTTCCTGGCTTTTCTCAGTGCCCAAGGATCCCACAGGATGGTTTTGGAAGGAGAAAGTAGAGGAACTAGTCTGAAACTCACCTTACTTCTACCTGAAGATGTCAGCATTGGGCCTTTTTGAATCTTTACTCACAGAGACCCAGATTAGAAATGGTTTTGAAGAGATTGATGGTGACAGAATATTATGCTCCGTTTCTGGCTGAGGTTTCTAGATCATGGACCTCAGTCAAGCAGTTCTGGGAGAAATTCTGAGAGAATAGCCACAATTTCAGACTAGGCAGAGGCACAAAAGAGCCTTTCCAGCTTCAGGAAAAGAAACAAAGCCACTCATGTTTCTAGAACCAACAACTGATAGGATGCAAAGAAATTTAATTGGAGTATGGAGATCTCAGAACTCAAAAATGCACTAACAGATACTCCCTAAGGATATCCAGATTAAAGCAAAGGGAATAGAGATTACCAATAGTGTTTATGCTCTGGACTGTGAAGCTCCTTTGAGGTTTAAACTTGTACTCAAACTTTTTACTGCATGAGACTGCACATCCCACAGTGAAGAAGAGTTGAAAGCATCCTTTGACCCCTCCTTCCTTTTTCTCCATAAGCTTATACCTAACAAAAAAGTTTCATCCTTATAGGAGTTCCTTATATATACTCCATTTCCAGTTAATTTCTCTGTGACTGTTAGAGAATAGAAAAGTGAAAGATAAAGATTCTGTCTTAGTTGGGCTCCCAGAAGGATATGAGGAAGCATGTATACCATATGTTTATTCCTGGCAATATGGTAGAGAAGCCAGGCCCAAAACTATTCTGCTTCTGCTTGAAGAAAAAAAATATTCTCCTCACTCACATTTAGACACACAGATCTCTGATGGGTGCAAGAAGAGATGTCTCTCTCCTATATAGTTTTAGACCTTTACATTTCATATACACAAATATTCAAACTGGAGATGTAAATCCATTCCAGGAAAAGTTGAGAGCAAGTCTTATCTGCAGATCACATACCTGTTGCTCCCACCATATATTTCAATAAATTTTTAGGAAACTTTCAAAGTCAATTTTTAGGGAATTATAGAATCCCAGAGTCAGACAGAGTTTTAGAAATCATCTCTTCAGGATGCCCATCAATTGGGGAATGGCTAAACAATTTGTGGTATATTAATATAATGGAATACTATTGTGCTATAAGAAATGAGGAGCAGATAGACTTCATAATAATTTGGAGAGACTTGTATAAACTGATGCTGAGTGAGGACAGCAGAACCATGAGAATTTTCTACACAATTACAGACACATCATATGTGTGATGACTAACTTTGATAGACTGAGCTCTTCTCAGCAATACAAGGTTAGGAGACAACTACAAAAGACTCATGATGGAAAGGGATATCCACATCCAGAGAAAGAACTACAGAGTCTGCAGATAGAAGCAAACTATTTTCTCTCTCTCATTTGTGTTTTGTCGTGTTTTGTCCTTTCTTTCTCATTGCTTACTCCATTGGTTATAATCCTTCTTTACAACATGACTAATGTTCATTGTGAAGGTATCTGTAGAATCTATATTTGATTACATGCTGCTATGGGGGAAGAGGGTAGGAAAGGGAGGGGGAGAAAATTTGAAACTCAAAAGACATTATGGAACTCAATGTTGTAAACTAAAAGTAAATAAGTAAATTAAAAAAAAAAGAAATCATCTCATCTAGCCACTGTTCATTATATGAAGTCATTCAAAAATATCTCCGGCAAAGAGATTAAAGATATCTATAAGCATACAAAAAAATGCTCTAAATCAATATTAATCAAAGAAATGCAAATCAAAATAATTCTTAGGTACCACATCTCACCAGTCAGATTACCTAACATGACAAAACAGGAAAATGATAAATGCTGGAGAACATGTGGGAAAATTGGAACATTAATGCATTGTTGGTAGAGTTGCAAACTGATCCAACCATTCTGGAGAGCAATTTGGAACTGTGCCCAAATGGATATAAAAATGTGCATACTCTTTGACCTAGCAATACTATTTCTAGGGCTGTGTATTCCCAAAAAAATCATACAAGTGGGAAAAGGACCTGACTGTACAAAAATATTTATAGCAGCTCTTTTTGTGGTGGTAAAGAATTGGAAATCAAGGTGATATCCATCAATTGGGGAATGGCTAAACAAGTTGTGGTATATGAATATAATGGAATGCTATTGTGCTATAAGGAATGAGGAGCACACAGACTTCATGATAACCTAGAGAGACTTATATAAACTGATCCTAAATGAGGAGAGCACAACCAGGAGAACTGTATACAATTACAGACACATCATATGTGTGACAACTAACTTTGATAGACTGGGCTCATTACAGAAATACAAGGTTATAAAACAACTCCAGAGAACTCATGATGGAAAAGGACATCCACATCTGGAGAGAGAATTATGGAGTCTGACTGCAGATTGAAGCAAACTACTTGCTTTCTCTATTTCATTTTGTTTTGTTTCTTCTTCCTCATTATTCATTTCATTGGTTATATAATCCTCCGTTACAACTTGACTAATGTTTAATGTGAAGGTATATGTAGAACCTATATCGAATTACATGCTGCCATGGGGAGGAGAGAGAGGGAGTAGGGCTCCCCAAATTCTGATTAACTTAATCATGACTTATCTTTCTCTTCTCCCCTCTGCTCCCCTAAAAGACTTCTATTCTTTTTTTAGAGGGAAGAAAGCAGAGCAATTGGGGCTAAATAACTTGCCCAAGGTCACATGGCTAGTAAGTGGTAAGTGTCTGTGGCTGGATTTGAACTCAGGTCCTCCTGACTCCAAGGCCAGTGCTCTATTCACTGCACCACCTAGCTACCTCTTCTCTTCTTAAAGCTAAACACTACCTATTCCTTCAGCTAATATTCCTATGACATGGCTTTAAGTGACATCTTTTGAACAAGCGGCAGTTTGCTCAGATTATATACACAGTCAGAACTCCCACACCAAATGCTTCCAAGACACTCGAAGATTGCCTACAAGCTACAGATCAACTGAAAAGGGACTTTGAAAAACAAATAAGAGAAGTGGAGGAAAAATTGGGAAGAGAAATGAGAATGATGCGAGAAAATC
>JAQQSW010012312.1:0-12553 GCA_028646575.1 Pseudocheirus occidentalis | reverse complement strand
TGCGCTGCCTGTAGTGCTTTCTGTCTGGTGGAGAGTTTTGGAGCTTGAAAATCTGTTTAGCGTCCCATTTTATGAGTTTTTTAGCGTGTTTGTGTGGGAGCTGTGGTGCTTTGCTGCTTCTAAGCCGCCATCTTGGCTCTGCCCCCCTCCCTTTCCAAAGAATTGAAAATTGAGGGCATGTCTATCTATTGGGGAACATCCAAATAAGTTGAACAATTTGTAGTATATGCTTGGGATGGAATATTGTTGTGCTATAAGAAATGATGAGGAGTATTCTTCAGGAAAACCTAAAATGGCATATATGAACTGATGAAAAGTGAAATAAGCAGAAATAAAAGAATATTGTACATAGTAACAATAATATTGTAATGAGGATCAACAAAGACTTAGCTACTCTGATCAAAACAATAATCCAAGACAGTTCCAAAGGACTCATAATAAAAAATGCTGCCCATCTGCAGAGAGAACTGATGACCTCTGAATATAGATTCGTGTGTGTGTATATACATATATATATGTTACTTTCTTCATTTTTTTTGCAACATGGCTAAAATGGAAATATGTTTTGCATGATTTCACTTGTATATTGGTATCATTGCTTCTCTTCTCAATGACTTGGAGGAGGAGGGGGAGAGAGAATTTGGAACTCATAATAAAAAAAGAAACATAACAAAAGGAAATAAATGTCTTCCCATACCTATTGCATACTCATTATTGAATATCTCTATAATCAGGAAGATATTTAGCTCTTCAATCAATACTAGTCTATCCTTTGGTTACAATAAAGACACATTCTGACCTGGGCCTGTTCTGACCTTGGTTCTGCTCAATATTTATACAAATGAGTTAACTGAAGTCATAAGCAGCATGCTTATCAAACTGCAGGTCATTTAAACTGAGAGGGAGAGCTAAAATGCTGGGTAACAGAATTGTTATCCAAGGCTAGAGTAAAGGATCTACTCTAATATGATGAAATTGAATAAAGACAAATATGTGGCTATATGGCAACTAGGCAATAGAGTAAATAGCAGAGTGTTGGACTTATAGTCAGGAAGACCTGAGTTCAAAACCAACCAACCTCAGATTCTTATTAGCTGTGAGACCTTGGGCAAGTCTCTTTTTGCTTCAGTTTCCTTACCTATAAAATATGGATAACAATAGTGTTTACCTTCCAGGGTTGTTGTGATAATAAAGTAAGATCATATTCATAAAACATTTGGTAAATCTTGAAGCACCATATGAATGTTAGCTATTATTGTTGCTAATGTGGTCATTTATATGAAAAAAGATCTTGAGGGTTTTGTGAATTGTGAATCAATATAAGTTAAACTGAAGCATCATGCCCCATCCTAGAAGAATGGCTTCTAGAAGACAGGACATGGTGGATTTCACTGAATTCAATCTCAGTCAGCTCACATCTCACAGAATTGTTTAGTTCTGGGCCTCAGATTTTAGGAAGTAGTTTGATAAGCTGGAAGACAGTCAGTATGTCTGTCTGGAAGACAGACAGCCCACTTCCTAGTGGGCTTTAGTTCATACCCTACAAGGATCAGTTGAAAGAGACTTACATTTAGCTTATCTAAGAGAAGATTTAGATGGATCTGATAATAATCTTCAAGTCTTTGAAAAGCTGATTCATGGAAGGAGGCTTAGCTTTTTTCTTCTTGGTTTCACTGGGAAAAATTCAGAGTAAAGTTGAAAGCTGCAAAGACTCAATTTTACATTTCATTTGTATGAGGGAAAATTTCTAAGAATTAGAACTTGCCCTAGAGTGGAACGAGTTGCCTTAAAGTAGTTCATTCAGCCTCACTAGAGGTCTTTTGAGCAAAGGCTGAATGATCACTTTTTGAGCATGATATCAATCACCTCCTGAAAGAAATCCCCAAATAAAAACTCCCAGCAATAATTTTAGCCAAAATCCAGAGTTCCCAGATCAAGGAGAAAATACAGTAAGCAGCCAGAAAGAAATCATTCAATGCCAATATAAAGAAGTAGAGAGCTTGGAATATGATATTCTGGAAGACAAAGGAGCTAGAATTACGACCAAGAATAACCTACCCAGAAAAACTGAGTATGGTACCATGGGGGGAAAATGGATCTTTAATGAAATAGGGCATGCTGTTGAGGAAATTCTTTTTCAGATATGAGTTTCATTAGATAGCCGCTGATCTCCAGCACTATGATTAAGTGATTCTAGAATTTCCATCATAGCAATTTATTACTATTATTAAAATATTATAATGTGTTTGTGTTTCCTGGTGACTGGTCAATATTGTCTTCATATTTCATATTGAAGTAGAGAATATGATTATTATGTGGCCAATATGATCCTAAGAGTTCACAGTCACAAGGGGCTATGAGATGTGTAGGACCTTTTTTTTTTTTAATTTTACTTTTGTTTTTGTTTTTGACCATACCTATTATTTCACTGAGGTAGGGAGCTCCAGGTGAGGAACTTCCTCTACCAGTGAAGCTCATAGGATCATATGTCTAGAGTTGGAAGCAATTTCAGAGACCATTGCCTCTGAACACCTCATTTTATAGATGAGAAAACTGAAGCCCATGGAAGTTAAATGATTTGCCCAGGGTTATCCAAGTTGTAAGCATCAGAAACACATTTTAAACTAAGCTTCTCTGGTTCTATATAGCCAGTGGTTTTTCTGCTGTACCATGCCACCACCTTTCCTGTAACTTATAATCTTAGAAAGCTTCCTGGGGCACTGAAGGTGCCTAGCTTGCCAAGGATCACATAGCCAATGTATTTTAATGGTGGGGCTTGAATCCACCTAGTTTTCCTGATTCTGGTATCAGCTCACCATTGGTTACATGGCTTTATAGAACATAGAATATTGAAGTAAGGAGGGACCTTGGCAGTCACCTAATTTCATCTTCCCAGCCCTACAACTCAGGAGAAACCGAAGACTGGAAAGGAAGGAAGGAAGTACACTTATTAACCTAGGTGTCGGACTGAGCTAAATTTTTAAAAATCCTATTTCATTTGATCCTCACAACAATCCTTGGAGGTGGATGCTATTATTATCCCCACTTTACAGTTGAGAAAACTGAGGCAAACAGGTTAAGTAACTTGCCATGGTCACACAGCTAGTAAGTTCTGAAGTCAGATTCAAACTCAGGCTTTCCTGACTCCAAGCCCAGCCCTCTGTGCACTGTGGTACCACCTAGCTGAGGTGAAGTAACTTATCCTTGGACCTATATAACTAAACAACCAATTTCCAGATTCTTATTCCAGTGCCTTTTCCACTATTCAAAATGTCCGATCAAGAATGTTTTCTCCTATCTGGGCCAAAAGGGGTAGGGAGAAGCACAGAATTCTGTGGGTATGAGGGGATATAGATTATAACTAGAAGTTTTTAGCAAATAAATCCCTATACTTGTTGTGGGCATAAAACTTAAAGCTGATGAATTATAAGACCTCCAATGGACAGTATGATGGATTACCAATTGTCACAAGAGCAAATCATTGGCAAGTCATTGATTCCTTCAACGTGCTTTCATAAAACGTCCATTATTAAAGGAGAGTGTGCCAGCATGTGGTTTTCAATTCTTAGCACAGATGCTTGAATTTTCCCTAGGAACATAAATCATTCTCTGAGTTGGCTCAGATCTTGTATTTCTAGATCTTGCCTTTGTTACCTGCATCTGAGAAACTATGCACATTCCAAAACAACGTATTTAGGAAATGATTAAGAGGGGAAAAAATCCTGTAATTTAAACTGAAAAAAAGGACTTAAAATTCTAAGCCAAGTAGAGCAGACCTGTTCCACTGTAAATATTTCACACAAACATAATTCGAAGTCCCTTATATCCTGTCCCAGATTGGTGTTTACATGCCCTGGGTTTTCTTAATACTATGGTTACCTTCCCTGACCCAAGAAACCATTTGAGTCTCTAAACTAGTTTGAATTAAACTCTCAAATAAGATCTTAAATGAGACAAGTCCCACAAAAATTATTCTGGTCCTCTCCTGACTCATCCTGCTCCACCCTCCTCACTTCTTTCTCAAAGAGAAGTAAAAGGCTAATTGACTCATATTATTTAGCAATTAGCTTGTTTTAACTTATTCTTCACCACAAGTCAATAGTCTTTTGGTTACTTATTATAAGACTTAATTCAACTGATCAATCAATATTTTTAAATTACCTACTATGTGTTAAGCACAGAGCTAAGTGCTAGGCATATAAAAGGAGGCAAAAAATGGTCGCCGCAAGAAGTTTAATATGTACAAAGGAAGCTATATACAAGATAAATAGGAAATAATTCAAAGAGGGAAAGCACTAGAATTAAGAGGGATTGGTGAAAACTTCCAGTAAAAGATGGGATTTTAGTTGGGACTTAAAGGAAGTCCGGGAGGTCAGTAAACCAACACTCTAGGCTTGAGTGAAGTGAAAGGTGCTTTATTTGCTGAATTTGCATACGTATGACAATGCATAATAGCCAGTGTAATCAAAAAGAAGTCTTAATATTTTTTGTGTCATTGGCCCCCTTGGCAATCCGGCAAAGCCTTTGGACTCCTTACAATAATGTTTTTAAATGCATAAAACAGGATTACAAAGCAAACCAATTATATTGAAACACTGTTATAAAAGCGTTTTTAAAAACAAGTTCACAGGCTTTCAGTTAAGGACCTTGCTGCAAAAAAAAAAAAAAAGTGGAGGAAGGAGGGGAGAACGAACTGAATTAATTACTCTTAAGGCACTAAGGATTCAGCTACAACAAAGACTCCTCTCAGTTAAGTTTTTTTTTCCCCTTCCTCAAGTGTTTTGAGTTGTACAGTTTTTTTTATTTCCCTTTTGCAGTACTCCCCCTCCTTTTAGTACTCCCTACCTTGAATTGTACTTCCTTATGCATATCATATTCCACTCCCCACTTTCACCCCCAGGAATATTGTCCCTGTGGAAAAGGAGGGTTTGTGTTGTTTTTATCTTTGCAGGCCCAGTGCCTACCATAATGACTTATATCTCATTAGAGTTTAGTAAGTACTTTCACCTGCCACAGGGACCTATAAAATTTATTTTATAAAAAGTCAGAATGATATACCAAGAGGTGGTTAAAACTATTTGAAGGAGTGCCATCTAAAACAAAGAGTAGATTTAGCCTGGGATACTTTAGAAGGTAAGACCAAAGGGGGCAATTCATTTTATTCTTTCTAGGCCTAAGCTTCCCCTCTTCTCTAAAGTGATGAATTTGGACTAGATGCCATCAAAGATAAGGGGACTTGCAGCTCTCATGTCCCTACGGTCCAATAAGTTAAGTTCTAGGGAGGCAAACTTCTATATTAAGAAGAGATCTTTGTCGGAGTCCTCTGGCAATGGAATGGGACACCTGGTGAAGCAGTGTGCTTCAAATGTTGAAGGAGAAGCTGGATACATCATCTGCCAGGGATATTATAAAAAGTAATTTCTGTATCATGAGAGCAGTTTGACTAGAAGACTTCCATGGTCACCTCCAATCCTAAAAAAAAGTTATGTAGAGAAAAAGATGTCATTTCTCTTGTGACTACTTGATGGGATTTGGTGTGAGTTAAACAGAAACTTGTGTCCGTCTTGAAGGCTTAGTATTTTCTGATGGCCTTTAGTAAACAAATAAATTTGCTTACCTCTTCCATTCTTAAAAAAATAGATCGTTTTTATTATGAGCAGTTAGATTTAGTTTTGCTCTTTTAGCTGTCAAATACAGAACAGAAGATGAGGTAGAAGTATTCTGTTTCTAAGAAAATGGCCAAAAGCAATAAAACAATTCAAAAAATAGAATTTAAAATATTTTTTAATAAAAGAAATTTCTACTATTCTCCTACTAATGTACTTATATTCTATTTTTTTAAAGGCCAGGAAACAATAAATGTATAAATGAATAAAAGAAGGAATGAAGCATGTATTAAGCACTTACTATGTGCAAAATACTGTGCTAAGCGTTGGGGAATAAAATAGAAAAGTAATCCAGGGGCAGCTAGGTGGCACAGTGAATAGAGCACCGGCCCTGGAGTCAGGAGGACCTGAGTTCAAATCCATCCTCAGACACTTAACACAAAAACTAGCCATGTGACCTTGGGCAAATCACTTAACCCCAACTGCCCTCCAAAAAGCAAAAAAAAAAAAAAAAAAAGTAATCCAGTCCTTGTTCTCAAGGACCTCGCATTGTAACAGGGAAGACACCGAACAGGGAAGGTTTCAGTCACAAGTCAGATGGAAATGTTCCATGGTTCAGTAGCAAAGCAGATGGCTCTTCTTTGATGTTATTCCAGTGGATAAAATATCAGTTTCTGATCTTGAACTATTTGACCCTGGGCTGGAAATATTGCCATTCCAAAGGCTCTTTGCTTCAAGGTCCTGGGCTGTCTCTGCTAGGACCTGAGGAGAGATGGTAGTTAAGTTGGTTGTTCAACTGACCAAGCCCTTGTTTCCTACTATCTCTCAGTATACCCTTTTTCTTTCCTGTGGGTAGCAGCTGGTTGGAAGTTGGTGGGAATGAATGACCCCTTCTGTCCACAGGAGTTGCCTCACTAAACCAAAAGCTGTGAGTGCTGGACTGGAAGCAGGGCCAGTGATCTTGTGAGAGATGAAGTGGGATGGTGCTGCCCCTCCCAGAGCTTCTGCACTTATCCATCTATATGTATTTTGTCCTAAGTTCCCTAGTAGATTGTAAATTCCTGGAAAACAGAAGCAGATTATTATTTTCCCATCAGCATTGCCTAACATGTTACTAAGCACAGAGCATATCCATGATAAATATTTGTTGAGATGAATTATCCCATGTTACTCATCATCCTTTTTGAGTTGTGTTGAGAGTAGGATTGGTGGACAGATGGAGGTGGAAGAAGAAATCTGTGATTCATTGTTAGAAAAACTTCCTACAGCAGCTTCCTCTACCAAGGCATATTAGCATCTTATTTGTAGCTAAAAGTCTTAGAGAGTTGTCTGGGCATACTGAGAGGTCCAGATTTTCATAGTCAGTATATGTCAGAAGCAAGATTTGAACCCAAGTCTTCCTATCTCGTAGTCTAGCTCTGTCTAGAACACCACGCTGTATCTCCTTCCTTATATTGCTCCACCTGAATCTGAAGAGGGAAATAGCTGTGGTCATTGAAGTATAATATCAAATGTTACACATGGAAAACATGACCATATTCCCCTGGGGAGGACAGAACTGGAGTCTGACCCAAAGCCAGACTCTCTAGTTCCTTTCTCCACCTATGAAAGTCCTGTAGTCAATGTCTCAATCTCCTATTCCAGCAATCCTGACATACCATTTGTTGACTTAAAAGAAATGTCTCATATAAATAGGAATGACTTGTTCTGGTGGTTTTCTTAATTTGTAATGACCTGAATGCCTCTCTAGCATTGCATTTGTCTAGTCTTTTGATCTTTCTATTCTTTCCATTTCCTCTTTTCTTCTCTTTTCCTTTAGAAGAATTAGATTTCTGTTCACAAACAGAAGGACATAGCTGCTGTGTCCCAGAGCTGTATGTTTCTTGTAATCTGGCTTGGATGAACAAAGAGACACTTGGATTTAGAACAGAGGCTGTTTTGAAAGGAAGGAAAGGCATCAAAACTAACTTGTCTTGTGTTCTGTTTAACCTGCCTAGATATTTAAGGAAAAGGCATTTGGAGACTGAATTACTGAAAGATTTGGCCAAATTTTCACATGTCTTTCATCAGTGAAGATCTCACCATAGAGTGGTTGGCTATTATACTTCTCAAAACAACTCATCAGATTTCTGATGGCTAATGATTATATTTCCCCAAACATTTGATGACTCATCCATGTTCACACAATGTGAAACAAACAAACACAAAGGCTGTCTTACTGTGGGTCACATTCACTTCCAAATTTTACTTACTGGATGATTTCAGTCTTTTGTTAACTTGGCATTTATTGAGCAGAAAGATTGGCTGATACACAATTGGCTGATACAGTTAAGTCCTATTTATTCCTGTGGCTTCAGTGATCAGACTTATGTAGATGATTCTCAGTAATATATTTCTTTTTTTAATTCAATTTTATTTTATCTTCAGTTCCAAATTTTCTTCTTCCCACCTACTCCAATGGAGAAAGCAAAAAAACCGAAGCCCTTTATAAATATGTAAAGTCAAGCAAAACATAATTCATTTTCCCTCCCTCCTTCCCTCCCTCCTCTCTCTCTCTCTCACTCTTGCTCTCTCTCGCTCTTGCTCTCTCACTCTCGCTCTTGTTCTCTCTCTCATACATACATGTATAGCCACAAACATCAGTCTGCACTTTAAGTTCGTCTCTCTCTGGAGAGGGATAGTATATTTCATCATGAGTCCTTTGAAACTATGATTAATTCCATTGTGTTGATCAGAGTAATTGCATCTTTCAAAGATGTTTATCTTCACAGTGTTGCTGTTATTGCATAAATTGTTCTCCTGATTCTATCCACTTCCCTTTGCATCAATTCATACAAGGCATCCCAGAATTTTAAAAAGCCTCTGTCATTTCTAGGAGGCAGCTAGGTGGCTAAGTGACTAGAGTGCTAGGCCTGGAATCAGGAAAATTTGAGTTCAAATCTAGCCTCAGACATTCAATAGCTGTGTGCCCCTGGGCAAATCATTTAACCTCTGTTTGCCTTAATCTACTGGAGAAGGAAAGGGCAAACCACTCCAATATCTTTGCTAAAAAAAAACCCATATGAGGTCACAAAGAGTCAGACATAACTGAACAATTTAACAACAGCAGCAAATATCATTTCTTTTATTTATTTATTTATTTATTTATTTTTAGCAAATATCATTTCTAATTGCACAGTAACATTCCAATACACGCACACACACACACACACACACACACACACACACACACACACACAATTTATTTAGCCACTTCTCAACTGATAGGCATCTAGTTTCCCATTCTTGGCCATCACAAAAAGAGCTACTTGGACTATTTTTGCACATATGGGTCCCTTTCCTCTTTGTCTCTTTGAGGTATACACCTAGTGGTGCTATTATATATGATTTCATGGCATTTGGGGCATAACTACAGATTGTCTTCCAGAATGGTTGAACCAGTTCCCAGCTCCACCAATTGATACGCCTGTTTTCCCACAGTTCCTTCAGCATTTGTCATAAATTTTTTTTGGTCAACTTTACCAATCTGATGGGTGTGAAATGATACCTTAGACAAACAATATATTTCTACCCATAATTCCTCCCCAGAATTCCACTGCCTGCCACATAGTTCTACCCGGATGTCCTTCCCAATTTTGCTACTTATATGACCTTTATAAACCATTGACCATTTCTGAGCTTCAGTTTTTTCATCTATAACTGTGGGTTTTAGACTGTTTTTTTAAAAAATCTCTTCCAGCTCTAAATCCAATGATAGTCTAAAACCAAAGTCTTATTCTTATCTTTCTCCCTTATGTCTTTATTTCTAATGATCCCAACCCTCTCTCTTTTAATTATTTTCTATTTCTCCTGTGGATAGCTTATTGTACATATTTGTTGGCTTGTTGTGAACTCCTTGAGGGTAGAGAGTGTCTTTTGCCTCTTTTAGTATTCCCAATGGCTAGCACAAAACCTAGAACATAAGAGGTACTTAAATAAAAGTTTACTGACTGAGTAGCATTGCTACTCCAGTTACTCAGGTTTATTTTACAGCCTCAGAATCATATTTGACTCTTTCCTTTCCCTTACCTCATAATCCAATGAGTTCCCAAATATTACCTATTTTTCCAGTAACTTCTTTCATATCTGCCCCTCCTCTCCACTGCTATTGCAATAGCCTCAATCAATTCAAGCTCTCATGTTTGGAGGGCTGGAATATAATTGCTTCCTATGTATTTTTCTAGCATCCACTTCATCTTTCACTCCAATCCAACTTCACACACCAATATAATGAGTCTCCTATTATGCCATTGTAATCATGTTACTCCTACACTAAAAAATCTTCTGTGAATCCCCACATTTTAATGAGTAATGTATAAACTGCTAAGTAAACTCACTTTTTCAGCCTTATTTCATACTACTCCTTTTCCCAGGTAAATCATACTACTTGCCACCCTCCCCTCCATTTTCTTTCTCCTTTCCAGTATCTTCCCATTTGCTTATACCTTTCCCCATTTCTGGAATTAATTCTTCACATCCCCATCTCTTCTTGTTCAAGTTGTCCTACATCAGGGCTTAAATCCTCCACGAAGCTTTCTGACTTCCCCTAGATTACGGTGATCTTTTCCTGAACAAATTTTTCACAGCATATTTCCTAGACCTCTCCTTTGCATTTATTTGTGTTAGTCTCTTTTGTATCAATTTTTCTGATTGCTCTTTGTCTTACCTCCATTGTAAATTCCATGAAAGCAAAGTCTAGGCCATATCTATTAATATAACTCCTCTTCAAAACATGGTGCCATGCACATTGTAGGTGCTAAGTAATTACTGACATGAATTGTTTCCATTTGTATTTTTCTTAAATTCAATTTACTTAAACATCCCAACCAAATAGGACTGAATCTAACTTGCCTATAAAATGAGGTGGGTGGACTAGATGGTCTCTAGTTGTAGATCTATGGCCTCCCACTTCCATGAACTTGCATTGACCATCTCCTATGCCTGTTGCCTGGAATGCATTCCTTACTAATCTCTCCCTCTCAGAATCTTTACCAGCCTTCAAGGCTCAAATCAGGTGCAACTCTGATGTGTTATCATCCTTGTTATCAATATGCTCTCCCTCCTCAAATTGTTTTTCACTGTATTTTCAGAGTATACCTTATAGTCTTCCAACAGGTTGTAAGTTCACAGAAAGCAGGGACTGTTTTGATTGTGTCTCTATCTCCCAAATATGACAAGCATCATATAGTGTAGTGGATTGCAAGGTGGTCTTAGAGTAGTCCTGGCATCAGGACTCATAGTCCTGCTTATATCCTGCGTAAGTCCTGCTTATGACTCATATAGTTATGGAACCCTAGGGAAGTGAATTAGCCTCTCAGTTCTCAAACAATTCCCCAAGACCAGGGGTCTTGCTGGTGCTTCAGGGCCACATGTGGTCCTCTAGGTCCTGAAGTGTGGCCCTTTGACTGAATCCAAACTTCACAGAACAAATCCCCTTAATAACATGATTTGTTCTGTAAAACTTGAACTTGAGTCCACAGGTCAAGGCTCAGGCAGGTCCTCATTTGCAGTAGTAGAGGGAGTTTCCTTATCAGGGATTCTTTAAATTAAGGAAATCTCAGGTCTGATTTTTAAAAGAAAATGCCCAGACTTATCACAATGTCTTGTGCTTAGTTGCCAGTTGATAAATGTTTGACAATTTTAATTTTTGAATTTAAATGCTCAGGAGACAAATGGCTTCAATAATGTTCACAACCTCTGATGATGAGAAATCCATAAATGAATTGAGGAGTGACTTTAAAACATAATTGGAAGACTAGAACAAGAAAAAGGTAAGTGAAAAGCTAAATGTACATCTTGATTATTTCTTCATGGATTACCATCTCCCTAAATGACCTTTGCTTTCTTTTTTTTTTGTACTTTCTGTCATAGTTTTTGTATAACGAGCAGTTAGTTACCCAAGAGTTAAAGAATGGTGAATGCTATTAAATGCTTTCTGTGTTACTCTTCAGAATGTGAAATTCCTCCTGGATGAAGTGGCAGCTGGGCTTGCTGTCAGCATAATATAATAATGATGCTCACCTTTCTGTTCACCTTTTAAAAGACTGTTTCTATGTAATAGGCAATTATAGCTCTTGTAGAGGAATATATTTAAGAGAGTACTTTAGATTTAAGATAATGAATCAAGCCTTTGGAGAGGTACTGGAGTGAAATGGAAAGAGAATTGTATCTGGTATTAGAAGACCTAGGTCTGAATTCTGCCTTAGCTACTTATTACCTGTGTAACCTTAGGCAAGCCTGTCACCTAAACCTCTCTGGGCTTTCAGTTTTTGATTTATGAAATGAAAGGAACCCAAAGACCCCAGTTTTGGGGATAAGAACTCACCAATAGACAAAAACTGATCAGAAAACTGGAATATAGTATGGCAGAAACTGGGCATAGACCAATATCTAACACCATATACCAAAATCAAGTCAAAATGAGTGTACAATCTAGGTATAAAGGCTGATACCAAAGGAATCTGGGAGAGCAAGGGATAGTTTACCTGTCAGATTTATGGAGAAAGGAAGATTTTATAACAAATAAGAGTTAGAGGGCATTATAAAATGCAAAATGGATAATTTTGTTTTTGTTTTTGTTTTTTATAAGGTTTATAATTCTTATAGTTAGTTTTTGTTTATTTTTTAATTTAAATTGATTTGTTTACTTACTTTTAGTTTACAAGATTCAGTTCCAGAGTCCCTTGAGTTTCAAGTTTTCTCCCCTCCTTCTTCCCCCCCAACCCAGGGCAGCATGCAGTCAAGTATAGGATCTGCAAATACTTTCACATTGGACATTAGTCTGGTTGTATAGAAGGGCTGTAATCAATGGAGTCGACAATGGGAAAAAGGAAACAAAATCAAACATGGAAAAGAGCGATAGCATGCAGATTGCTTCAGTCTCCATTTAAACTCTGTTCTTTCTAGAT
>JAQQSW010012311.1:0-12553 GCA_028646575.1 Pseudocheirus occidentalis | reverse complement strand
CCTCATGTTGGCCAGTCAATTAATTGGTTGGTTTTTTTAGCTTTGTGAAACTCTGCTTCCAGGGGGAAAAGCTCTGTTCCAAATTGCTGTGGTTTTCCCAGCTGCTGGAGCTATTAGGGGGGTGTTGCAGCCCTCCCCTCAACTTTGGCTTGCTAAAAGCGCTCCCCAGCACCACCACCTAAGACCACGATCCATATCCAGGCTGCTCAATGCAAGAGCACTTGGCCCCGATCAATCTACTCAGCCCCCCTGAGGGATCCACAGGCAGGGAGCTCTGAAGCAGCCCAGTGGGGACAGCTGCAGGTTATAGCAGTTCCTGCCCTTCCCCCACTGCTTCCTTGAAGTGGGGGTAGATTGGCCAAACTGCTTTTCCTCCCCCAAATTTAGCTTGAAAGTTTCACTCACTTTCACTGACCTCTAATCCTGACTTAGTAGATGTGAAAATTTCTCAAGGTGCTTTAGATCTTCTCTGAAGTAGACTCATTCTGTGGCTTGCGAGGCTTGGCTCCTCCCGACCACCCTGGAGCCTGGCCACATGGTGGTTTTAGGCTGGGCTAGTCTCAGCTCCTGGCCTGCAGGCCTTTGTGAAGAGCCCCACCTGCTGAGCTGCCTTTCTCTAATCTCTATTTTCCATACCTTGGTAGATGTGGAGATGCTGGAGGCTGTAGATCTTCTCTTTTGTAAACTGGCTGCAGCCCAGCTAGGCTTCTCTTGACTGCCCTGGGGCCTGGCCGAGTTTGGTTTCAGTTTCTGGCTGGGCTGGCCTCTGCTTGCAACCTGCTGCAGTGATCCCCTGCTGCCGAGCTGCCTTCAGCAAGAGATGTGTTTTCTGTATTTTTGTGAGTTTGAGAGACCTAGAATTTGTCCAGAGTCATATTTTAAGGGTGTTTAGGGTGGTTGTGTGGGAGCTGTGGGACCTTGCTGCTTCTATGCCGCCATATTGGCTCCACCACCAGAAGTCTATTATTACTATTATTAATAAGGACTTGGACTCTATTGTTTTTCATCCTTACTACAGCTCCTATCAGATCTCTGTTCATGAGTTAAAGTACCTTCAACACATTTAGTCCACCCTGGAACTTCTGTGATTATTGTCATTTCTTATGTGATTGTATAGGAAGAAGATTTTGTCTGCTCTTGTTTCAGTCACACACTGGCCATCCATAAACTTATGCCCTTTGTTCTTTGCTGCTGATTTATCCACTTCTACTCCCCCATTTACAAGCTTCTCACCCATCAGTATTGTGCAGATATGGTAGAAAGTTTCTCAGGTCTCCCCCACAAAGTAGCACCTGAATGGGTGCCTTTGTACCTTTGCTAGACCTTCCTACTGACACATTAGCTTCCTTCCTCATGCTATTTTCAGTTGCTTATGAAAAAAGACAGAGTAGGCAGGTTATAACCAAACCAAAACAAAACCAGAGTGAGACTTTGTGGAAGTCTCTCTGTATTATTCCTCCCTCCCCGCCCCCAACATGAGCTGAGGCCCTATGAGTTGAAATTAATCATTTCAGGTAGGCTCTTTGTGAAGACAGTATGCCATGTATTACTGATGAAGAATTGGCCATCAAACCTTGCACTGGTGTCAGACAAGGTGAACAATTCCTTAACCTGTTAATTCACTTGAAATAATAACAGAAATAATTCTGATTGAGTTTGCCAGGCTGTCTCCATTTGAAGTGGACAGTGGGTTTCTCCTCTGTTAAAATTTTGACACAGTGAGACAAGTGTGTGATTATTGTATCCAATTGTGTCATTTGGGTAACTTGAGACAGCCCAATGCAGTGTGAGTAACCCACATTTACCAACCTTTGAATTCATTTGCTGTGATTGGCATATCTGTACATTTTAACCAATCTAGAGGTCTTTTATTTCCCTACAGAATTATATACATCACAAATGTATCTGACTGAATGCCTTTATCAATATGTTAACTCCTCTCTCAAGATTTTTCTAAGAGGAGGGGTGTGTGTGTGTGTGTGTGTGTGTGTGTGTGTGTGTGTGTGTGCGTTTAAATAGCTAAGGAAGCCATTTGAGCTACTTAAAAAAGAAGAAAGACAAAAAGATCACTTCATTGTAGATAGGTGATCTTCATAAATCTGTGATTTCTGATAGGCTAATTTAAAATACTAGGAATTTGCCCCTGTTTTCATTCCATGATATAAAATATTATTTTTGCTACTTTATTTTAATGCTATTTGCAGAGAAGCACTGATTGTGTGAAGCAGGGGTAAATTGGGGTCCATGAAATTGTTTCTTAAATATTTTGGTAAATATTTCTATTGCTTTTCTATGTATTTTATTTTATTAATTTAAAAATATGATTCCAAGAATGGGTCCATACACGTCACCAGATTGTTGAAAGAAATTATAACACATAAAGGGTTAAGCACTCTGGGTCTAAAGTAAAGAAGGGAAAAACTACAGATAATATAGAATGATCATAATTTTCAAATAATCCTAAGTAAAATGTCACTTTGATAATATTTTTGGCTTTTTAAGCCCAAAATAGAAGAACTTGTATTTTGATCCCTTACATGTTATAGTTTTATTCTATAGTGTGGCTGGACTGTCCCTGCTAAACCTCATGTATGGTATCCCATCTCCTGTGTTGTTGTCTTTTTCCTGGCTTCTCCCTATGCCTAAATTCCTCCCTGTCACCTTTACTTCTTAGAATCCCTTGTGTCCTTCAAAACTCTAGTCAAATTCCACCTTCTAAATGAAGATTTTCTTTCACAGTTTTCCATTTCCTAACAACCACCTCTCCCCAATTTACCTTTTATTTTTATTTTGTCTATAAATACGTTTATAGTTACTTTTGTCATATAATATGAGCTTTTAGATACTTTATCATTTAGGTTTTTGTATGCACAGAGGCCATCACACAATTTGGCATGTGGTAGAAGCTTAATAGAGCAACTAGATATCACAGTAGATAGAATACAGGGCCTATAGTCAGGAAGACTCAACTTTTTGAGTTCAAACCTGACCTCAGACACTTCCTAGCTGTGTGGCCCTGAGTAAGTCACTTACCCTTGTTTGCCTTAGTTCTTTATCTGTAAAATGAGCTGGAGAAGGAAATGGAAAATAATTTCCATATATTTGCCAAGAAATGTCCAAATAGGTTCGCAGAGTCAGACAAGACAGAAATGACTGAACAAGGAGCTCAAAGGATGACTTTTGGTTGATTGTCATCTGTCAACTCCCCCTATTCTAATTGATCCATTCATCTTTGGAAGTCTTATGGATATGAAATAAAACAGTGTTAATTTATTTATCTTTATATTTAGTAGTATTTTATTTTTCTAATCAAATGTAAAGTCATTTTTAATATTCATTTTTTATAAAATTTCAAGTTTCAAATTTTTTCCCTTCTCTTCCCTTCCTCTTCCTTAAGAGAGAAAGCAATTTGATAAAGGGTGTACATACACATACGTACATACATATGTATGCACATATATATGCAATCATTTAAAATATATTTCTGTATTAGTCATGTTGTGATAGAAGAAACAAAACAAAAGAAAAAAACATGAAAAAACTCTATGCTTCAATCTCCATTCAGATACCATCAACTCTTTCTCTGGATACAGATAGAATTTTCCATCATGAATCTTCTGAAATTGTCTTAGATTATTGTATTACTGAGAAGAGCTAAGTCAGTCATAGTTGATTATCTTACAATGTTGCTATTACTGTACACAATGTCCTCCTGGTTCTGTTCAGTTCCCTTTTCATCAGTTCATGTAAGCTTTTCCAGGTTTTTCTGAAATCTGCCTGCTCATCATTTCATATAACACAATAATAATATATTATATTCATATACCACAACTTGTTCAGCCATTCCCCAATTGATGGAAATCCCTCTAGTTTCCAATTCTTCATCACCACAAAAAGGACTGCTATAAATATTTTTGTACCTGTAGATCCTTTTCCCTTTTTTATGATCTCTTTGGGATATAGAACTAGTAGTGCTATTACTGGATCCACGGGTATGCAGAGTTTGGTTGTCCTTTGGGTATAATCCCAAATTGCTCTCCAGAATGGTTGGATCAGTTCATTACTCTATCAGCAGTGCATTAGTATCCTAATTTTCCCATATTCCCTCCAACATTTATCACTTTTTGTCATATTAGCCAATCTGGTTGTTTTAATTTGCACTTCTCTGATCAATAGTGATTTAGAAAAAAAAAATTCCATATGACTATAGATAGCTTTGATTTATTCATCTGAAAACTGCCTGTTCATATCCTTTGACCATTTATCAATGGGGGAATGACCTGTATTCTTATAAATTTGACTCACTTCTCTATCAATTTGAGAAATGAAACCTTTAACAGAGACACTTATAATAATTGTTGCCTGGTTTTCCACTTTCCTTCTAATCTTGGTTGCATTGGTTTTGTTTGTGTAAAACTTTTTAAATTTAATGTAACCAAAATAATCTACTTTACATATTATAATGTTCTCTATCTTTTGTTTGCTCATAAATTCTTCCCTTCTCTGTAGATCTGAGAGGCAAACTATTCCTTTTTCTCTTAATTTACTTATGGTATCACCCATTATGTACAAACAGTATAGCCAATTGACCTTATCTTGGTATATGATGTAAGATGTTGGTCTATACCTAGTTTCTGCTGTAGAAACAGAGTTATTTTAATTTACCTTCCTCTTATTGTTAATGATTTGAATACTTCATTCTGTCTCCCTCACAACCCCCAAATTGGCTCTTAACCTGTATGTTCAGAATTCCAAATTTTAGGTAAATGTATAACTGTAGGGGATGAGGTAGTAAGTGACCAGGGAAAATTAGAAAAGTTGTCCTTGGGCTTGGAGGGATAGAGTTCAACAAATAACAGACACAGCTAGGGAGCAATTCATCTTATGGAAAAGACCTTAGTGATTTAGTGGATATTTTATGATAGCTGTGTAGCATAGTGAAAAGAGAGTTGGCTTTGGCACCAAAAAAGATCTGGTTCCTATTTATGCCTCTGACACATACTGGCTAATTGATTGGGTAAATCATTTGATCCTTCAGGTCTAATTGCCCACCTTAATTATTTTACACTTCCTGGACATCTCTAAGACTCAATTCTTGGTTTCTTCTTTGGACTTTCTGCAGAGTGGAAAAGATTCTTCTTAGTCTGCGCTTTGGAGACTTTTCTTTCATATCTTTTAGTCTTTTAATAGATTGCTGCCAGAGATGTGCTGGAGTCAGTTGGGATGGCCTAGAGTGCTGTTAAAAATTCAGTATGATTATTTATACCTAGAAAATCATCAAGGCCACAGATCAGGATTTGCTTTATCATTTTGTTGATTGCCTAAACTTAAGAAAGTGATGGAGAAAAAAATAATAATGCAAATTAAACTTAAACATGTACCTGCCTGCATTCAATAGTTAAATATTTCCCAGCATGCTTCTGGTCATAGCCTTGCTAGTAGGAGACTGCTTTGGAATATAGCTGAGGCCTGTAGAATTTTGATGGACATATAAGATGGCACCCTTTCAGAAATATATCAGGGTTAATGCCAAGAAGATAAAAGTTTTATGTATGTATTTCAGCAGTAAATAATTCTGTTACTTTTACTCTTTAGAGGGTCTATGTGTATATAGAAGGGGTCAGTAGTAATCTTTCTGATTAGTCACACCCTTGGGTGACCTTTATAAGTCAGTTAGTTTAATTTCAAATTGGCCTATAAGGAGAAACCAGCTTCTGATGAGAGGCAAAGACAATGTAAAGGTTGGAGGAAGAAAGCAATGAGGAGCAGAAAAACCAGAAGCTTGGTCAGAGGCAACTAACACAAACACAGAGCATAGACCTCTGAGAGTGAGAGTGTTTGGACCAATGAGACAAGAGGAATATCTGGAAAGATATGGGGTTGCTGACTACTATCCCTACCCCTAAACCACTAGAGATCCCAAGGGTGTAATAATCCCTAATCTCTCTCTCTCTCTGTCTCTCTCTCTGTCTCTGTCTCTGTCTCTCTCTCTCTCTCTCTCTCTCTCTCTCTCTCTCTCTCTCTCTTTTTAAACTCTTGTACTCCCTTGTGGAAACTGAAAGCCAGTACTCTTTTGGTCAGTATCTTTTCTGGGGGGTTGTTTTAAATCTTTACTTTGCCTGTATAAGCATTGTTGATCATTTGGCTAGCATGGTTTTTCTTTCCTTGTAAATTCAATTAGGATGATGAAATCAAAAGGGGGAAAGTCCCAGAGAAAAGAAATAGATATAATAATGCTTAGGGGTTTTGCTAGAATATTATGTTTGGCTAGGAGCTCAAAGCTAAAATAAAAAGTGTTAGAGTTCCAGATCTCTTGATATGACATCACAGAGCAAAGAAAGAGCATTCACATCAGGAAACACACTTACGTAATGAATCAACAGTAGGGAGAAGGGAAAAACAGAAGAGGCTAAACAACACTGTCCATCAACTCACCTCACCACTGCTACACAAGGATCCATATAAGAGATCTCTTGAGCAAAGGTGATTACCTGTAGTTCTGTGCATTATTTGAATTTTCTATGACGATGCCAATCAGACAACTTTTGGACCTTAATAGGCTGTTTCTACATAGGACACCAGAATCTTAATAGGAATCATCATTGTAATGTATTTACCTAACCAGCTCATGAGATGTTTGGCTACATTAAAAAAAGCAGCATTGGGGTGGCTAGGTGGCACAGTGAATAGAGCACCTGCCCTGGAGTTAGGAGGACCTGACTTCAAATCCATCCTCACACACTTAACACTTACTAGCCATGTGACCTTGGACAAGTTACTTAACCCTAATTGCCCTGCCTTCCCCCCTTCAAAAAAGAAAAAAAAGAAGGAAGCACCATGTTCAGAGAATGGAAGTGACAGCTCTCCTACAATTCTGCATTACTGAAATACATGTGGCGTAATACATCTAATTTAAGGCACTACATTTTAAGGATAGCAACAAGCTGAAACATTTTCAGAGAAGGACAAGCAGGATGGTAAGAGAAGTAAAAACCATGACATATGAGAATCAAGTTGCTATGAATTTTATACTTAAGAAGAAAATTTTAGTGATATGAGAGTTGAGAGGTATGATTCTTATCTTCAAATATTTTAAAGGCCATCACATGGAAGTAACATAAACATTTATATTCAAAGAGACGTAGGCCTGAAAAAAAAGGAAACAGGTCAACCATGAAGTGAGGAAGAAGGATCAAAGATATGCACGTGTTTTTTCTGAATTAAAAACTATCTGATTTCAGTAACTTTAGAGGAAAACCATTAGAATTTTGGGTGAATCTCCTGTGCAGGATACAGGATGGCATGACCAACAATTACACAGGATAGAAAGTTATGAATGTGTGTTGAACTTTGAGAACATAGGACCATAGGTTGATAGTTGAAGGGGACATCAAGAAGTTATCCAATTCCAATCGTAGTATTTTACAAATAAAGGTACTAGGGACATGGAGAGGTTAAGTGAATTGCCCAAGGTCTCACAGGTATTGAGGTAGAGCCAGAAACTCAGTTGTTCTTCCAGTTCAGCACTTTTTTTTTCCATTAAACCAAATCACTCCACAGTTCCACTGAAATGTACAGCTGTGGAAGAATTATGCTCTACTTGGCCTCAGAAAATAGAAAATATAGGAAGGTGAATTCTATGTCAACATAGAAGAAGGTTCTTAAAGATAGATGCAAAATAATATAATATTGTGGCAGAGGGAGAGAGTAGTTAATTTCTCAGCTCTAGAGTCTTTGAATAAAGAATAAATGACTTTCTCATTACATATTGTAGCTGACATTTGTGCTTTAAGAAACGTTTGGCTATCCCACTTCACAAGTCAGTAATTCTATGTAATATAATCTTTTCTTACCACTGGATGTCTATCCCACTGACTTTTGAAATCATCTAAACTGGTCCTAAAATCAGATGATAGTAAATTACAATTTTGAGCTGCAACTCATCAATCAAATCTTTAGTTCCATAATCTGTTTTAAAACAAAATAATAACATGTTAACTTTATATGTTTCACATTTTTCAAATATTTTTTCACACACATTATCTTACTTTTTCATTACAACTCTGAAACAGAGAGGAACTAACATATGGACAAGAACAATGACTTACCCAAGGTCACACAGTAAATTGGTAACAGGGCTGAAACTGAAACACACACACACACACACACACACACACATATATATTGCACACACATATTTCTTGACTGATACCTGACTGCTAGTCACTATATACATTTTTTACTCTCTGAAGTAGTCCTACTCTATAAAGATTAAATTGGTCCATAAATTGCGATTGTTAGAATATCACACATTTTGAAAAATGCAGAACAGGGTAAAATGTAAGATGTATTCCCAGGTCAAAATGCAAAGAGGTTCTCTCTTCTATATATATTGAACATGGATAATTTCATATTCTACTCTTTCACTTTGAACTTTGGCTAAATTAAGCATTGTAATTGTAAGCTTTACAAATTAAGAACACAAAAAATAAATGGTGATTAAAACTTCTAAGACATAACATAACCTTGCATAATAAAATGACTGCTTTGATAATTTGATCTCAAAGCATATTGATTAATTCCATTTTAGCACTAGGATATATTGGGAAATCCAGTTAATAGAGTTTTAAAATGAAGATATTCATATCAATGAACTCAGGATGACAAGTGTTAATCCATCCTGAAAAAATCTTTAAATATATTTCATAATGTACTCACATTGTTAGCAAACACTCCAAATGACTTTTGTCATAATTGTTTGTAAAAACATTTGTATTTGCCACTTGATGCATTTTTCTCATCTTTTTTCTCCTCCCCCATGCAGTTCAATTTAATTGTTTCAAATGAAATTTTCCTTCTACTTTATGTAGTTCTTCTCCATTCTAAGTTTCTTTACTTCTACTCCCTTATTATTTTATTAGTGATCATTATATGTGATGCAGTAATACCTCAATTACATATATAAAAATTATATTTTTGAACTGAATATTCATTATCCTCTTCCTAAGACAGTGTAGCATGGCTATAGTGACATATATAGTATTTCATTAAGTATGTCTCAGATTGTTCTCATATCTTTATAAATGAGAACAAGAAGGCTAAAACTCTCCCTTAAAAACTACAAATCATAACATTTTAATTGCAGATTATGGCTTGCTAGAATAAAGAAGGCTATGGAAGAATTTTTAAAAAGTATTAAATAAGAAAAGTTGTGCATGGGATTTGGAAGATCTCAGACTTGTGGAAAAGGCCAAATATTGAATATGAGGAAAGCATATTTGGGAGAATCTATGGAAAAGTTAAAGGACAGAATCTGAAACTGAAGGAGGAGAAGGACACAATTATGAGAGAAAGGACTGAATGGAAGAATTAAGAAGAAATCAAAGATGGGTGGTAAGACCATATAGGTAGGAAAAAGGCATATAAAACAAAATATTACATTGATAAGGTACATCAAAAAGGAACATGGATAAGTAAAAGAAACAAGAAGGTAGTGAGGCAAGGGAGGAAAAAAGGTGAGTCTGGTTTACAACATCTTGTTGAGGGAAAATAAAAGTAAGTTGGATATAAGTAAGCTATATTGTCAAGAACTGCTAAAAAAGTAAAAAGCTTGAAAGGGTCATTAGGAGGTAAATTATAAAAATCCATACATGATATTAAAAACACATCTGGAGATTTCAATATGTGTGGAGAACTGTTAAAACTGTACAGAGACTAAATGTGTGTAATGACCACATTTCTGCAATAGCACACACATGCACACACATACACACACACACACTTTGCTTTCTGTGTTCCAAGTGCAGGATCATCTCTCTTTTGGAAGAGAAGAGAAGGGGGCTTGAAGAACATCTCTCTATACATTGGATTCTAAAGTACAATGAAATGACCCCAAAATACAAACAGTGATAACATCAAAATGGAAGTAGGAATTCAAAAATGTTGTGGTGTCAGAGCGCAAACTTGACCTGTATTAGGTGGTTAGCAGGAAGTAGAATGTCAGAATAAAAAGGAAAGGAAAAAGAAGGATCACTTTATACTTGGGGATAAAAATGAATTTGACATTCTTCTGGAAGAGGAAGAGGAAGTTGGATACTCTGGGGAAGAAGCAACCGTTCATTCTATAAGAAATAAGTCTATGTACAGGTTCTGTCAGGTGATAGGTTATAGAATAAAGAGCAAAAGAAGAAGAAGGTCTGTTGGTTGATGATTCTCTATTTCTCAGCTAAAAAAAAACAACAGAAAGGTCTATTGCCTTTAAATAATCAGCAATCATTTTTTAAGCTCCTATAATCTTCCAAGAACTGAAGGGTGCAAATACAAAAGTGAGATAGTCCCTGCCCTCAAGGAACTTACTTATATTAGGGAGATATACTATGTTCACAGATATGTAAATACTGGATATGTATGTGTATATACATATATGTGTGTATATGTATGAAAAAATATATATATATATACACACACATACATATTCATAGTGATCTGGGAGTTTGCACTAAGAACTTGCATTTAAATAATACTTTGAGATTTGCAGAGTCAGAGGTTTGAATATTAGAAAAGATCTCATGAAACAAGAGATGGTTGAGCTAAAACTTGAACAGAGCTAGGGATGACAAAAGGTAGAACTGAGGAGGCAGAGTCCTTAGGGCATGAGGACGGCTTGTGTAAAGGTGTGGAGGAAGAAGATGGTTTGTTTTAGTATGGAAAACAGCAAGTAGCCTAGTTTGACTAACTTCCATGGGACACACTTTCAAGACAACTCCCAAGAGTTATCCAGGTGGTTAACTGCTGCTATCTACTTATGGTTTTTCACACAGCAACAAGTGATGCTAGCAAAAGGAATCAAGAAACATTGGCCAAAATTATGAAATCTTGGAGGAGAAGCTGAAGACCACTGGGGCATAGGTGGTATTGGTGTTTTTTCTCTTTGTTGGCTAGTGAATAAAAGGGAAGAAGGAATTGGGGGGTTGGGGAGAGGGAGAGGAGAAAATTATATGAGAAAAATATGGCTAAGAAAATGATTTCTGGTAGTGGAATTTTGATTTCTGGAGTATGGCTTGAAATCTATTAATGCCAGTTGTTGAACAGGGACAGAATACGTAATAAAGGCAAGTAAACATATATGAATGGTGTATTGCAAATTTATTTAAAGGGAGTTTAATCTAAAAAAAAAAGGAAAGAGAAAACTGCCTATATCTAAGCACTTTCTGAAAAATCATTGAGTAGTAACAATAAATGAAGAAAAATAGCAGTAGAGATACAGTGTTCACAGGTGATGAAAATTGTGTAATAGTCATCATTAAAAGCCAGGGAGTCAAATTCCTTTTACTAAATTCCCAAAGCTGAAAGGTTATGCAACATTTTTAAAATGTAGCAATGGGGGGGGGGAAGGGTGAGCAAAGATGGTGGTGTAGAAGCAGGAAAATTCCACAGCTTCCCCACAACCAACTCAAATACCCATAAAATATGACTCTAAACAATTTTAGTGCTCCAGAACTCACAAAATCACAGAAAAATGCATCTCCCACTGAAGGCAGCTCAGCAGGCAGACAGGAAGGGCTCATTGCAGCACACTGGGAGCTGAAATGAGCCCAGCCTGAAACCATGGCTTGATCCCAGGGCAGTCAGGACAAGCTACAGCTGGAGCCTTCAGGAGAGTGGATCAGAGGGAGCTATGGCTATTTCCAGAATTATCAACCCATAAGAAACATGGACTCAGTGAAAGGTCAGTGGAAATCAGCTAAAGTTGGGGGTGAAAAGCGGTCTGGCCAAACTGCCTGCAGGGCAAGAAAGCAGAAGAAACAGCAGCCTTGCAGCTGCTTCCACATGGCTGCTTCATAAGTTTGCCACTTGCAGATTGAAGGGGGGGGCAAGCAATCATTCAGAGGCTAAGTGCTCTTGCTTTGAGCTGCCTGGATCTGAGCTGTGGTCTTGGGTGGTGGTCCTGGGGTGTTTTTTCAGTGAGCCAAAGCTGGTGGAGGCTGCAGCAGCCTCCTAATAGCCCTGGCAGCTGTGAAAACCCCAGAAATTTGGGACAGAGCTTTCCCTTCTGGAAACAAAGTTCCACAGAACTAAAAAGTCAAGTAATTGACTGACAACATGAGCAGGCAAAGGAAGCAAAGCAAACCAATCAATGCAACTTTAGATTCCTTTTTTGGAGACAAAAAGTATCAAAGCATGGAATGTGAGGAAGACAACTGTAAAGCCAATCAGCAGTAGATTTCTGAGAGAATGCTACTGTGAGGAGCTTTTAAGATTTGGATTACACAGTATTAGTGAACACTGTTTATTCCATTACAAATCTTTATTCAGTACAATGTTCACAGTTTCAGCAGTTCACAATATTATATACAATATTCAGAACAAGGAAAGTCTCTATATTATATCTTATTTGAGAAAGACACAATAATTAGAACAAGGAACAAAAGAAGAATCAGCTGGTTTCCCTAAGGGGGAAACCAACTTAACACTTAAAGATTCAATCAAACAAATAACAAAGAAATGATCTAGTTTCCCTACGAGGGAGTTGCCTCAATCAACAATTCACAAT
>JAQQSW010012310.1:0-12553 GCA_028646575.1 Pseudocheirus occidentalis | reverse complement strand
CTATTATTAAATAATAAAAATAAAGTTGGTTAAAGACCTTTGCCTGGACAAGTTGTTTGAATATTACTTTAACAATTCATGGTCCAACAACAGAGTCATCAGGCAGAAAAACAAAACATTAAAAATATTTCGAAATGGTACTGGTCTGGTATTTTAAAGGATGGTGAATATAGCTAACCTGGCTACAGCAGAAATCTTTTGATTTTTTTCTTGTTAGGCAGAGATTTTGACGACTGGGTGGTCCAAAGTGTGCTGAAATCAGGGACAAAATTAGAGCTAGATGTCATTAAGATAACCCAGAGATGATCTACTCATATCAATATTTTGGCTAGGTTTCTGTTCCCCCTGAAAATCCAAATTGTTCAAACTGTTTTCTTGACTAGTAGGTGGTAAAAAATTATCAATTGTTTGCAAAAACTGTTATCACAGTAATAGTACTTAAGAGAAATATAGTGTTTCAAACATCTGACACATTAAAAGTGATCAGAGGAATGCCTCAAAGACTTTTTTGTAGTATTTGCTCAAAACCATTCAATCATTAATTCATTTAAAAATATCTAATCGGTGATGAGCCATGGTAAACACTTATGTTTAAGAGGCAACTGACAAAGTTTAATGAAAGAAGTCAAAGCACACATCTGGTTAGAGATTCATCAACTTGATCAAGAGGACATTAAATTGAGATTTGAGGGAATGAGACAAAAACACCTAAAATAAAATTATATGCTATGGAAAACATACAAGTATAACATTAAAAGACGAATAATTGCGGAAATGTCCGATTACCATCAAAATGAAACAACATCAGAGAGGGTCAAGCCTAAGATTTATCTTGTCAGAATATCTATGCACTCATACATTAGACAATAAAACAAAATGAACTTGAAATGTCATACTGAGCACATAATCCACCCCCCCAGAGAAATGGAGCAGTGAGTAGTGGATCAAAAGGCAACAGTAAGAATAACGATACTCATTCAGAAGTGAGAGAATATAATGAAAATTATCAAGAATAAAGACTTTGCTTTGTTTCATCTTATCTCTTGCATGACCTAGGATATAATGAGTTCTCTTGTTTAAGGAAACTACAACGGGGGGTTGTAGTACTGGCTGCATAGATTTTGGGGGTGGGGAGGGGGAGAAGGAAGATAAATGTAGTAGAATGACAACAGCATTGATTTTTCATCCTGGTTCTGGTAAAAACTAGTTTTGTTATGTTATGGTGGAAATGGAAAGAACGTTGACCTGGCATGCAGAGAATATGAGGTCCTATCATGGCTTGTTGCTGTATAACTTTGGACAAATCAGTTAACTACCAGGGGGACTCACTTCATCTCTCAAATGAGAGAGTTAGACTAGATCATCTATAAAGGTACTTTAGTCCTCTAAATCTTGTATTTCTAAGCATTTCAGCAAGGACAACAACAGTTCAACAACAAATATTCTTGAGAGTGACTGTATAAAGAGCCTACCAACCACAAACTGGTAAATCTAGTATTGAAAGCCTCCACAATGTGCCCCGAACCACCCTTTCTAGTTGGT
The DNA here is from genome assembly GCA_028646575.1 of Pseudocheirus occidentalis. Classification (NCBI taxonomy): domain Eukaryota; kingdom Metazoa; phylum Chordata; class Mammalia; order Diprotodontia; family Pseudocheiridae; genus Pseudocheirus; species Pseudocheirus occidentalis. The sequence goes on along the minus strand of JAQQSW010012310.1, from coordinate 11,011 downwards.
CCCATTGCTCCCAAACAAATATACTATGCTCTATCCAAAATGGACTACTCTCTATTCTCCAAACGTATCCCTCACTGGAGTTAGAACTGCTAATGACCTCAAAAACACCTACTTCAAACCTCTCACTTTAAGGAAAAGGAAACTAAGAGGTAAATTATTTGCTCAAGATAACAGTTTTTAAGTGGCAGAATCCAACTAATCTTTCTACTTTCTAATTGTCCTAAAGTCCAAGCTTCTCAACTTACAAATGAGAAGCTTCAATTCAATGGCCTCTACACTTTGTTCCAGAGTGTAATCTATGATTCAATGATCCTGTAAAAATGAGAACCAAAAGGGTTATGCCCAAGGTTGCATAGCTAATAATTATAATTAGCAGCCAGGATCCTACTGCCACAAAGAGATTACATTTTAATGAGAACAAAACATATACACATATGAATATATATATATATTATATATATATATTTAATGTATTCATTTCACATACATATGTATGTGCATATATTTGTATATAGATAAGATAGAAAGACAGACACATACATACATACATACATACATATATACATACATACATACAAACAAAATATTTTGGGGAGGAGGAGGTACCAGAGCATATGGAGGGCAAGGGAAAGATTCACGAAGAAAGGGATGCATCAGCTGAATCCTGAAAGAAAGAATGGCAAAAGATAAGGTTAAGAAGAAAACACATTCTATTCAATGGGAATAGCTAATGCTATTCCCAGACATGGAGACTGGAGATGAGGCATCATGCCTACAGAACATAGGTCAGTATGGCTGAAACAGTGTGAAGAAGAAAGTAAAGTGAAGGAAGACTAGAAAGGCAGGGAAGAACCAGGATATAAAAAGCTTGAAATGACAAAGAATTTTAATGTAACAGGGGTTACAGGCATTTGATGGAAGGGAAAGGAGGGAGGAGTGGTGTGGTGTGACATGATCAGACCAGACCTGAATTTTAGGGATGTCCCTTTAGCTGTTCCCACTTGCAGAAGATGGATTGAAGAGGGAAAAGACTAGAGGTCAGGAGATCAAGAAGAGAGTGTTGCAGAAGTCTACTAATGAGGTGATGAAAGCCTGAACAAGAGTTATGGGGAAAGAGATCCATGCACAAGATGTTGTGGAAAGACACATTGGGGTTGTGTTTGGAAGGATGATGATTTGACAGTAAAAGCAAAGTTTGAAAGAGAGGCAGGTTTGGAGCAGTGGCAGTAAAGTGGCAAGAGAAGGAGTTCTGTTTTGAACATGTTGAATTTTAGATGCCTCCAGTGATATGGTGCTGGAGTCCAGGAGCCTGGGTGGGTGGATGGATGGAATGGATGGATGGATGGATGGATGGATGGATGGATGGATGGACGGATGGATGGGTGGGTGGCTGGATAGGTAGATGGATAGATAGATAGACAGATAGACAGACAGACAGATAGATATCTCCAGCCTTTGCTTAAAGAGGACTAGCAATAGGGGGAGATGACTGATGGCAATACAGTATTTTAAAGTTTGTAAGTCACTTTATATGTATTATCTCATTTGAGCCTCATAAGAACCCTACAAGGTAAGGCTGCCATATTATTACTAAAATTTCATAGGTAAGAAAACTGAGGCTCAGACGAAGTAAATGACTACCTATTGTCACACAGCTAGTAAACGTCAATGGTGGGATTCCAATTCTGATTCCAAGCCTGGTACACAATCCATTATACTATTACTGTCTCACTACCAGATGGGGTAGTTAGTTCCATTTTGTATAGGTAATATATTGTCCTCTGTAACTTAAAATACTAAGTAATATTGTAATTATCAACCTTAATAGTCATAAAGTAGCTCAAGAAGACAGGCCTTTAAGGTATGGAGAAACTGTAATTTGTCAGTAGAAAGAATGCCACCACTTATGAAATAACAAAATCATGAAATATCAAAGATTCGATGTGGGTAGGGGTCAGGGAAGGGAAAGAAATAAATGAATAAACATTTATATAGCTTCTGCTGTGTCCCAGATACTGGGCTAAGAACTTTGCAAATATTATATCATTTGATAACCACCCTACAAGGTAGGTACTGTGTTTTTCATTTTATGGTTGAGGAAACTGAGGCAAACAGAGGTTAAAGTGACCTGCCCAAGGACATATAGCTAGTAAGCGTCTAAAGCTAGATTTGAACCCCAGACCCAATACTATCTATTGCAAACCCAACTGCCTCGCTGAAAGTCAGAATTTCATTGGTATAGGGTACTCCTGAGTAAAGAAATTCCTGCTACTCTTGCTTTCTGTAACTCATGAGTCTTAAGATACTTGTCTTAGAGCAATGAGGGATCAAGAACTTTGCCCTTGTCACATGGCCAAAATGTCAGAAGTAGGACTTATTCTGGGAAGGATCCTTCCTATCTACTTTCAAGGCCAGGTCTCTGATCAATTTTGGAATGTTACCTATAATAAATATATTAAATAAGAGATAGCATAGTGTGATGGACGGAGCACTGAACTTAGAATCAGGAGATGTAGGTTCAAATTCCATAGCCAACATTGACTAGCTAGTTATCCTTAGACAAATTACTTTATAGCTCTAAGCATCCACATCCTTACTTGTAAAAAGGGGAAACAATTCTCAGACCTTCAAAGCTTTTTTAGAGAAAGGGTTTTATAAAACTTAAGAGTACAATAAAATTAGTTAATATTGTAGTTATTGTTAGTTATATCAAAGCAGAAAATAATACTATACATTTGTTTTTGTCTTTTTTTTTTTGGAGGGGAGAAGACAAGGCACTTGGGGTTAAGTGGCTTGCCCAAGGCCACACAGCTAATACTTGTGTCAAGTGTCTGAGGCTGGATTTGAACTGAGTTCTTCCTGACTCCAGGGTCAGTGCTCTATTCGCTGTGCCATCTAGCTGCCCCAATACTATACATTTTATAGAAATGTCCACCTAAAACAGTTAAAATATCTAAAGGCTGCCAGATACAGTAAACCAACAAATATTTATTCTGTATCTGCTCTGTTTCAAGCACTCAGTACAATGATGGATATTGGAATTAACTGTGGAGTCACAGAACCTGGGTTCAAATCCTGGCTCTGACTTGACTACCTATGAGAGCTTGGATGCCGCCTTGGGTCTCAGTTTCCTCATCTATGAAATGAAGGGGTTGGATTAGATGGCCTTTAAGTTCCTACTAGGTCTAAGTCTATTTCCCTAAATTTATTACACTGGGAAATTATTTCACCCAATATATAACTCCCTTCCTGCCAACAACTACAAAATAAAGAATAACTATTTGTGACTTTTTTGCAAGTCACTATAAAGAGAAATGTATACAACTTAAAAATAGGAAAAAATACACTGATTATATAGTTACAGAGTTAGAAGAAACTATACAGGTCATTTAGTCCAATTCTTATCCATTGTCACTAATGCCCCTTTTCTTGTAACTTTCTGGATGAGTGGTCATCCATGCTATACTCACACACTTCCAGTGAAAGTACACTTTAAGAATGCCAAATCACCAGAGAGTTTTCCTTAAATTGAATGGCAATCTGCTTCCTTGTAAATTCCACACATTAGCCTAAGTTCTGTTTTCCTGGACCAAGCACCAAAAAATTAAATCTCTCCTTCTGCATGACAACACTGCAAATATTGGAAGATGGTTATATCCCAATAACTGATTTGTTCTCAAGACTTACATACTTTCCAATAATGAGTTTCTTCACAGACTCTCTAACTCCCTTGAGCAATATAAAGTTAATAAACATTTATGTAATGAGTGAATAAGAGAGCAAATATTTTAGACAAAAAAAAAATGTGTCCAAAGCTGGTAATGAGCAAAGCCCTAATGAAATCAATCCCTGCCAATTCAAACATTTATTGAGTGGCAATTACTTCCAAGACTTTGAGCTAGTCCTAGGAATACAAACCTGTAAGGTAAGACAAATCCTTGCCCTCACGGAGTTTAAAATCCAAAGAATACAAAATACAAATTCGAAAGGTGCAGTGAGATAATATTGTAAAGACCACTACATTTGGAGAAGATCTGTTTTTTGAATCCCAAACGTAGTAGTTGGGGCTTTAAACACCTTTATAACCTTGCACAAGTTCACTATATCTTTCAGAGACTCAATTTGCTTATTTATAACATGAAGAGGTTTGACAGAGGTGATCTTTGCAATTCCTAACAGATTGACATCTCCTAGGTGCATGAACATAGTCAAGGAAAGAGACCTAAGAGATTTGGGGTGGAAAGAATGACTTCTAGCTGAAAGAATATTGAGAAATGGTATTTTTATCTTTCTCAAAAGAAAAACAGAGGGTCCTATAAAATGTGTAAAAAAGAGTGCAAGGAAGGTCACATAAAAAATTAGAGGAAGAAGGTACCTTTCACAGTCATGGCAAAAAGAAGAATTCTTAACCAAACAATGGATAGAGAAGGTCTTAAAAACAGACCCTTTGAATTACATAAAAATTTTAAAAACAAAATTGAATGAAGAGTTATAAAGCTGGAGAATGAGAAAAAAATTTTCTATCAAACATCATTGGAAAAGAACCTGGTATCCAAGAAATACAGGGAAAGGACAGAAATGTATATTATAACAAGTCATTCTCTAATAGATGAATGATCAAAGAAGATGAACAAAGTTTGCAAAAGAACTTCAAACTGTAAACAACTATATCAAAACACGCTCCAAATCAAAATGAAATGCACATTTTGAGGTTTCAATTACATCCTTCAAAATCATAATGATGATGTAAAAACAGAAACAGCTAATGTTGGAGGGGCTGTGGAAAGGCAGATACACTGACACCTGGGGGTAGCTTTGTGAATTGGTTCAACCTTTTAGAATAACAATTTGGAATGATGCAATGAAAGTTAATGAGCTGTCCTTTCCCTTAGACTTAGTCATTCCACGACTGAGCAAATAAATTCAAGGAGGTTAAGGACAGAAATAAAGCTCTAATATGTGTAAAAATGTCTACAGTGGTTCATTTTGTGGTAGGGAAAAAAAACTGTAAACAAAATAGATGCTCATAGATAGGGAATGTCTGAATAAACCCAGGACTATGAATATAACAGAATATTATTGTGTAGTAAGAAATGACAAATATGAAGAATTCAAGGAAAGATGGAAATATGAACTGATGAAGAGTGAAATAAACAAAACAAGGCACATCATGACTACAGTCATTTAAATGGGGGGAAATAATTAAAAGGCAAATAAAATTTAGGTAAACAGAAAACTCATGAAGAATCAAGAAGATATGTTAGCAAAATGAACCCCTTCCTCCTCTCAGAAAATGGGTGGTGAATTACTAGGACAGAATGTTGTACACAATGTGTACAATCATCACAATCATGAATGTTTTTGCCTAACTGTTCTTTGCTATAAAAGAAGGTTCAATTTCAAAGCAGGGGAGGTGGAGGGATTTCCCGAAATCACTTATGTAAAACAAAAGCTTATCATTTAAACTTATTTTAAAAAGAAAAGAAAAACAAAGACACATGGATAGACTTTGGAGGCAATATGGCAGCCAACAGTCTTGCAGAAACTCAAAGACGGTGAGCTATTCAGCTGTCGTTTCCAATGACTTTTGGCAAGACATTGAACAGATCACGTGGCACACCTGGGCCTTATTTTCTTCAGATGTAAAATGAGAATGATGCTGGGCCATATCAAGGAGGCACTGAAGACAAAATAGTGATGTTAAAGCTCTTCGAAAATTTGTAGCATGAGTACTTATTAATAAAGAAAACAAGAACACTGCAAGTCAGGGGATTTGTACAAACTAAAAGAAATGTGTTTTCTCATTTATCTTTCTTTTGAAGGCATATGTTTTGGTCACCTCACTTTTCCTTTCAACAACAGGAAACTCATGTCACAAGACAAAGAGTATAGGTATTTATTACAAACTTTATCCCTGATATCATTTCCTTCCCCATCACTTCTCCCAAGAAAGTTCAATTCTGACTTTTTTTTAAACTATCAAGAATTCACTATGTTTTAGTAGCTTATGTCACATCTGTAAGAAAAAAAAAGGGAGGCTAAAGAACTTCAGGGGAATTCTAAAAACAGGATAGCCAGATATTCTATAGGGGGTTAGATAAATAATGAAATATTATTATTCTACTATAATTATACTTTTCAGTCTTTCCAAAGACTAGATGTGTGTATGTGTGTGTGTATATATATATATATAGTCTTATATATGCTCCACAAATTAAAAAAAAGTTGGGGGGGAGGATTCTGTGTGTTGTAGGTTGTCTTGTTTTTAAAGAACCACTTTTTAGCAATTTAAACTTTTAAGGCAAGACCGTGGAAGTTACCCAAAAATCAATCTCCTTTCAGTTTCATAATTTTTGAGACAAGCAGCAGGTCCTTCACACTGCATGGAACAAGATCATTAAATGCCAAGAACAACAAGCATAATTCTTTCAAGATCATTTCATTAGAATTCAGCAAAGGCAAATACAATGAAGCATCTGTAAGTTGCTGAAAGAGCAAAATTTTAACATTCATCATTCACTAAACTGAACCCTCTCTTTCCCTCCCAAATATAGTTTCAATATTAAAGAATCTCAAGCTAGTAGAATCATCTGTGACTCTCTAGGTCTCTAAACTGGATAGGGATGTGACCCATTGCTATCTCAGGTTCAGACAGTCTGTATTAGTGTACGGCTTTCCCTTTTCATGTATGCTTTCTTACCACATGAGACTTGAGGACGCTTTCCTTGAAATACCAAATAACGGTTTTGTTTTCAGCATTGGAATGTTTAGATTAGGCAGTTAATGCAGAGAGAAAATTAATACAACTGCCACCTGCAGCAAGGAACTCATGTTAATTTATGTACATGCCCCTTGTGTGCTAAATTCACAAGAGCACCTCAGGAAAAGCTCTAGATTTTTTTGGAGGCCTCTTTTCCAAACATATCGAATTACTCTTGGTCACTGTGGTATCCTAGTTGGGCAGAGCATTACAGCTCCAGAGCATGGTAGCAGTTTACTCAGTACAGACTTGGGGAGGAATAGACTCAGGACACAAAAAATGTATTCTTTTATAGGTCTAAATTTTTAACAGGTGTTTTTAAATGGTACTCTCATTAGGCTCTGATCAAGTCAATATGGTAACCTTCAGTAAACAAATAATATTTAGAAGTAATTAAAGTAGCAAGATTGAAGCCACACATCCCCTATAAATCCCTACATTCACCTGTTCCAAAATGTTTGGAAATTTTTCCTTTTGAACCTTTCCATTCTTGATCTATTTGAATGATCTATTTAGTATTTATTTTCTACCCCAAGAAGGGAAAATATTTCTTGGCTGTTATTATTTTAATTAAAAATTTTTCAATATATTAACCTTTGTCTTTGGAGGGCTTAAGGAATGATATGAACAAGAAATATAAGAGATGAGAAGGCATAAATAAGTAACAATCTGTCCTGGTAGATGTAACAAGAATACGAAGCAACCAAATTATCAAAGTAGTTTGTTAGGAGCATCTTACAGTTGGTTAGGAAAAATTATAGAAAGAAATAATCCATAAAGAAAGGTCTGGGATATATTTGGGTTTTGCAACCACTGTTTGGGGGCTTTGGGATATATGGAGGTACAGACCTATGATTTCATTGTTGTAAGAACTTCCTAAAAGGAAATTGTACCCAAACAGATGGGCAATTTATTCATCAGTAACTTTTATTCTTTCTTTTTGTTCTATTTTTAAAATTTATTTATTTTTAATAATATTTATAACATTCTGAATTCTAAATTTTCCCTCCTCCCCTCCACAAGGTAACACACAATCTGATATAGAATATACATGTACAATCACATTACAAATTTCCACATGAGTCATGTTTTGAAGGATGAATAATGGAAAAACCATTAGAAAGAAAAAAAAAAGAAGAGAAAACCGTGTTTTGCTCTGCATTCCCACTCCATAGTTCTTTCTCTGAATGTGGATAGTAACTTGTATCCTTAAAGAAATGTCCTGTGGCACTGAGATAAGTTAAGAAATTTGCCCAGAATCACACAGACAGAATATACCAGACACAAAACCTGATCCCAAGTCTTCCTGACTTCAAATCTGAGCATCCATCCATTCTGCCACATTGCTTATAAATGTAAAACATTTTCAAAGCTTTGGCTTCCTTCTTCTTGCTAGTTCCTCCTAGATGATGCTCCCCAAACTCTTCCATTTTCCAGATTGATAAAGAATCCCCTGCACTCTACATAGCTGGTCACTAACCCAAGCTTCAAAAACTGTAAAACCTACACAGTAATGAAATTACATATTTTACAGAGGGGGAAATTACAGCTATCTCTAATGGAATCAGAATTGTGAAACTGAACTAAATTATCTCTTAATTTTCTTCTGACTCTGAGATTTTATGAATCCACTTATTAATAAGCAGTATAAGTACCTTCTGGTTTTTTCCAGGGACACATCTGAGGGGAAAACTGATGAAGACTTAAAGTCACATAAGGAGCTGCTACAAATTTTTAAGGGTTCCTTAAATCTATACCCTGCTCCTTAGGAGTGGTGACACCCTTCCTTGGCTTAATCAGCTTTTCTAACTTCATTTTCATGGTTTGGATGGTTCTAACTCTGAGGAAGGAGCTATGAAATACAAAGTTAAGAACCACAATTACAACAATAGTAGGCAAACACTGGGTCATTTACATTGCCTCAGCTGATTCCTCTATTATCTCAGAGTCACTGTCTGTCACTGAACCATAGATGAACATGGGGAGGGAGTAGGGATCCCAATCTGCTCTGCTAGCTCTATTTCTAAAAATCATATTCTCAGGAGATTTCATATGACGATCACAACTCCTTGTTGTCAAAATAAACTCTTTTCCAATGTTCAAAAATAATAATTCCTGATAATGTCAAATTACAAACTTCTTAGGAATTAGAAATTGCTTTTAAGATATTGTACTGGAAACTGACAAAGAAGATGGATTAAAAGGAAGTAGTACAACCCAGTTCTCCCCCACAACCACAGATAGATAGACAGATAGACAGACAGACAGGCAGGCAGGCAGGCAGGCAGGCAAGGCAAACAGACAGATGGATGGATGGACAGACAGATTAGATACATATATAGATAGATAGATAGATAGACAGACAGACAGACAGACAGACAGACAGACAGATAGATAGATAGATAGATAGATAGATAGATAGATAAGGAAGAGCAACATATCTTTTGGTGATCAGGAAATCTGAGGTGAACCCACTGTTGATCTGATTTTACATTAAGATCAGCACAGAAGCCCATGGTAATGGGGAAGGGATCACTCCAGGAAGGCCAATTCAGAGCCTTCCAGACCAGAAATTGGGCAACAGTTTACAGATGCCCATGGGGCAGGGAAGAGGAAGAGTGAGTAGCAACCTAAAGCTGTGCCCCTTTTTTCCTTGGCATGGACCCTTGATCCAGGGATATACTGGAACAGCTTGAGACTGGAGCCTGAACCTGAATTACCAGGGCAAGGACTCTGGACAAGTGGTGAGTTATACTTCTGTCATGCCAAGCTGAAGCAGGGTCGCAGATTCAGGGCACAGATATGGATTGGGCCCTGCAACTGAATAAAAAGGTCATGCATTTTGGACGAGGAGTATGCCTTCAACTCTACCTCACAGATCTGAGTAGAGTCTAAAGTTATATGGCCAGAAAAAGAAGTGCTCACCAACCATAGGTTTCTGTCTATGTAAACCTGCGTAAGTTTCTAGTAAGCTGACAAGGAACTATTGTAAATCCAGCAGGGATAAATCTCCAGTTGTGCTGAATAGACCCAAACTGGAGTTGGGAGCCTGCAAAGAGTTGAAAGAAGGATCAAGAGAGCTAATTACAAGAAGTACAAAATGTGACTCAATTAACAGAATTCATGAAAATTAGAGCAGATCAAACAGAAGTTAATGACTCTACAATACAGCAAGAAATATTAAAACAAAGACAAAGCACTGAAAAAAACAGAAGAAAATGTAAAGCATCACATATCAAAACCAACCTAGAAAAAAAGTCAAGGAGAAAAAAAAAGTTATTGAACTACCTGAAAGTGATGGCATAAAGAAAATAGCTTAGGAAGGCAGCATAGAAGCAGAAGAACTCCACAAGCTCCCCCATAACCATCTCAAATACCTATAAAATACGACTCTAAACAAATTTTAGAGCTCCAGCACCCACAAAATGGCAGAGAAAAAAAGCTCCCCCTGAAGACAGCCTGGCAGGCAGATGGGAAGTGCTCATTGCAGCATATTGGGAGCCGAGCCCACCCCAGCCTGAAACAGGTTAGGCCCAAGGTGGCCAGGACGAGCCGTGGCTGGAGCACTCAGGAGAGTGGATCACCAGCAGCTGTGGCAGTTTCCCAAAATTATCAACCCATAAGAGCCAAGGAAAAAGTGGAAGGTCAGAGGAATTCAGCTAAATTTGGGAGAAAGGAATGGGTCTGCCCATCTGCCCCCAGGACAAGAAAGCAACAGACACAGTGGCCCTGCAGCCGCCTCCACATGGCTGCTTCAGAGCTCCCAGCCTACAGATTGCAGAGGGGTCAAGCAATCATTCAGAGGCTAAGTGCTCTTGCCATTAGCTGTCTGGATTGAGATCATGGTCTTGGGTGGTGGTCATGAGGTGTGTGACCAGTGAGCCAAAGCAGGAGAAGGCTGCAGAGACAGTGGCCCCCTAATAGCTCTAGCAGCTGTGAAAACCACAGCATATTGGGACAAAGCTCTCCCCTTTGAAAGCAGAGTTCTACTGAGCCCAAAAGTCAAGTAATTGACTGGCAACACGAGCAGGCAAAGAAAGCAAAGTAAGCACAGCAATCCAACTTTGGATTCCTTTTTGGGGGACAAAAAGGATCAAAGCATGGAATGGGAGGAAGACAACACAGTCAGAACTCCTGCACCAAAAGCTTCCAAGTAAAATGTAAACTGGTTATAAGCCATAGAGGAGGTTAAGAAGGATTTTGAAAACCAAATAAGAGAAGTGGAGGAAAAATTGGGAAGATAAATGAGAA
>JAQQSW010012309.1:0-12554 GCA_028646575.1 Pseudocheirus occidentalis | reverse complement strand
CTCTCTTCCTCCTGTTCCATGCTTTGACCCTTTTTATCCACAAAAAAGGATTCTAGAGTTTTATGGGTATTTTTATTTTGCCTCCTTTTCCTCATGTTGGCCAGTCAATTAATTGGTTGGTTTTTTTTAGGTCTGTGAAACTCTGCTTCTAGGGAGGGAAGTTTTGTACCAACTCGCTGGGGTTTTCCCAACTGCCGGAGCTATTAGGGGGGTGTTGTAAGTCCCCCCAGCTTTGGCTTGCTGAAAGTGCACCCCAGGACCACCACCCAAGACCATGATCCGGATCCAGGCCGCTCAACGCAAGAGCACTTTGCCCTGATCAATCGATTCAGCCCCCCTGTGGAGACCGCAGGCCAGGGGCTCTGAAGCAGCCTGGTGGGGGCCACCGCCAGTTCCAGCAGTTCCCTTCCCCCACTGCTTCCTTGCCCCGGGGGCAGAATGGTGGAACTGCTATACCATCCCCAAATTAATTTTCAAAGTTTCACTTTTACTAACTGACTCTGCCGATTTTAAGCTCCCCTTAGGCAGGTGCTTTAGATTTTCTTTGAAGTAGACTCACTTGTGGTTTGGGAGGCTCCTCCTGGCAGCTGCGGTTTTGGGCTGGCCGGGTCTCTGTTCCTCTGCAGTCCGAGCTGCCCCTCTCCCATCTGTTCCTCAGGCCTTGGCAGATGTGGAGGTGCTGGAGGCTGTAGAACCTGTGCTGACTGGCTGCGGTGCCCGCTTGGTGCATCTCAGCCCGGCTTCTTACCATTGCCCCAGGCCTGGCCCAGGTCTCGGCTTCAGGCTGTTCCAGCCTCCATTCTGGCTGCCGCAATGAGCCCCTGCTGCTGAGCTGCCTTCGGCGAGAGATGGGTTCTCTGTATTTTTGTGAGTCTGAGACTCCTAGACTTTATCTGGGCTCATAATTTAATGGGTGTTTAGGGTGGCGGTGTGGGAGCTGCGGGACTTTGCTGCTTCTACGCTGCCATCTTGGCTCTGCCCCTGAGTGACTTGTATTCTTATAAATTTGACTCAGTTTTCTATATACTTAAGAAATGAGGGCTTTATCAGAGATACTTGCTATAAAGATTGTTTCCCAGCTTTCTGCTTTCCTTCTAACGTTGGTTGTCTTGATGTTGTTTGTGTAAAAAAAAAATTAAGTTAATATAATAAAAATGATCTATTTTATGTTTTGCAATGCTCTCTATCTCTTGTTTGGTCATAAATTCTTCCCTTCTACATAGATCTGACAGGTAGACTATTCCTTGCTCTTCTAATTTGCTTATAGTATCACCCTTTATGTCTAAGTCATGTATTCATTTTGACCTTATCTTGGTATATGGTGTAAGATGTTGGTCTATACCTCATATCAGCCATATTGTTTTCCAGTTTTCTCAGCAGTTTTGGTGAAATAGTGAGTTCTTATCCCAAATGCTGGGGTCTTTGGGTTTATCAAACACTAGGTTGCTATGGTCATTTACTATTGTGTCTTGTGTAAATAATCTGTTCCACTGATCCACCACTCTATTTCTTAGCCAATACCAGATAGTCTTGATCACTGTTTTATAATATAGTTTGAGATCTAGGCCACCTTCCTTTACATTTTTTTCATTAATTCCCTTGATATTCTTGACCTTTTGTTTTTCCAGATGAATTTTGTTACTTTTTCTAACTTTATTCAGTGATTATTTGGTAGTTTGATTAGTAAAGCGCTGATTAAAGTTAGTTTGTGCAGAATTGTCATTCTTCTTATATGAATTTGGTCTTTCCATGAGCAATTGATATTTTCCCAAACGTGTAGATCTGACTTCATTGGTGTGAAAAGTGTCTTGTAATTATGTTTATATAATTCCTGGGTTTGTCTTGGCAGATAACGAAAGGTAGGTAGACTCCCAAGTATTTTATATTGTTTACAGTTATTTTAAATGGAATTTCTTCTTCTATCTCTTGCTGCTAGGCTTTGTATATAGAAAGGCTGATGATTTATGTGGGTTTATTTTATATCCTGCAACTTTGCTAAATTTGTTAATGATTTCAACTAGGTTTTTAATTGATTTTCTAGGATTCTCTAAGTATATCATCATATCTACAAAGAATGATGGTTTTGTTTGCTCATTGCCTATTTCAATTCCTTCAGTTTCTTTTTCTTCTGTTATTGCTATAGTTAACATTTCTAGCACAATACTGAATAATAATGGTGATAATGGACATCCTTGCTTCACCCTTGATTTTATTGGGAAAGTTTCTAGCTTATCTCCATTACAAATAATGCTTGCTGATGGTTTTAGGTAGATGCTACTTGTCATTTTAAGAAATATTCCCTTTATTCCTTATACTCTCTAGTGTTTTTAATACTTTGTCAAAAAGCTTTTTCTGCATCGATTGAGATAATATAACATGGTTAATTATGCTTATCGTTTTCCTAATATTGAAGTAACCTTGCAATCTTGGTATAAGTCCCACATGGTCATATGGTACGATCCTTGTGATATATTGCTATAATCTCCTTGCTTGATTTTTACTTACATTTTTGCATCAGCATTACGGAAATTGGTCTATAGTTTTCTTTCTCTGTTTTTACTCTTCTTGGGTTAGGCATCAGCACCATATTTGTGTCATTAAATGAGCAATCCCATGAAATGCCATACAAAGGAGTAACCAAGAAAGGGTGTGCAATCAGTGAACCAACAAACTTTTATTAAGCTTCAGCAGTGCACCAGGCACTGGTGATACCAGTACAAAGAATGAAACAATACTGATTGGCAAAGCATTTCCAGTGTCAAATGCTCAAAAGAATGCAGAAAGGCTAACAAATAAAAAAAGGTGATTGCATTGGGCAATTAAGGGCTAAGTGGAAGTTTAGATTCAAGATTGGAGTGAAATGAGACACTTGTATTTAGTCCATTTAACAATTAACAAAAGAAGACTTACTTAACCATAGCTAGGGAAGGATATTCAACAAGGAAATACAGCAGGGATAATACTTATTGAGTCAGCTCAGTACAGCTCCTCTGCCTCTAAGTTGTCAATAGTAGTCAACCAATCAAGCATATGGAGGATGCTCAAGCTTTTCACATACTCAACTAAGAATCTATGTCCCCAGAGCCAATTTACTTATTTTTTCCAATTATATGTAAAAAACAATTTTTACATTCACTTTTTTTAAAGCTAAAAGTTCTGAATTTTATCCCTCCTTCCCTTCTTTCCTTCTTCCAGGGACAACAAACAATTTGATATAGGTTATACATGTGCTGTCCTGTAAAACATTTCTGTATTAATCATTTTGTGGAAGAAAACTTGATCTAAAAAAAAGTGAAAAATAATATTCTTTGGTCTGTATTCAGACACCATCAGTTCTTTCTCTGGAGGCAGATAGCATGCTTCATCATGAGTCCTTTGGGATTGTCTCGGATCATTATTGCTGAGAATAACTGTCATTTATAATTCTTCACTGTATAATATTGCTGTTACTATGTAAAAGGTTCTCTTGGTTCTGCTCACTTCACTCAGCATCAATACATGTAAGTCTTTCCAAGTTTTTCTGAAATAATCCTACTTGTCATTTCTTATTGCACAATAGCGTTCACTACAATCATACACCACAACTTGTACACTCATTTCCCAATTGATGAGCATCTCCTCAATTTCCAGTTCTTTGTTACCACAAATAGAGCTGCTACAAATATTTTTGTATATATAGGTCCTTTTAATTAACTTTTTTAAATCTCTGGGATACAGATTTAGTAGTGATATTGTTGGGTCAAAGGGTTTGCACAGTTTTATAGTCCTTTGGGCATAGTTCTTAATTGCTTTCCAGAATAGTTGGATCAGTTCACAATTCCACCAACAGTGCATTACTGTGCCAGTTTTCCTGAATCTTCTTCAACATTTATCATTTTCCTTATCTGTAATATTAGCCAATCTAATAGGTGTTAGGTGATAACTCAAAGTTGTTTTAATTTTAATTTCTCTAATCAGTGATTTAGAGAAATTTTTTATGACTATAGATAGTTTTTGTTTTATTCACTTGAAAGCTGCCTATTTGTATCCTTTGATCATTTATCAATTGGGGAATGACTTACATTACTATACATTTAACTCAGTTCTGTCTATGTTTGAGAAATGAGGCCTTTATTAGAGAAACCTCCTATAAAATCTGTCCCCCGCCACCCCTCAGTTTTCTACTTTTCTTCTGGCTGCATTGGTTTTGCTTGTGCAAAACCTTTTTAATTTAATGCAGTAAAAATTATTCATTTTATAACCTGTAATGCTCTCTATGTCTTGTTCGGTCATATATTCTTCCCTTAACCACAAATTTTCAGGTAAACTATTCCATGATCTCCTAATTTGCCTATGGCATCACCTTTTATGTTTAAATCATGTAATCTACTCTGCTATTCAGTTCTGTTTTATGGATGAGTTAAACAAATTCATATTCACAGTTATGATTACTATGTTGTAATGGAAATGGAATTTGGAGATGCCCCTGTATTGGCTTGGTTTTGGGGTTGAATGTTAAAACCCAGAGCTTATGAATCCCACTTGTGGGATAGACTTGTTGGCGTGAAGAGAGAGGGCTGAACTGGGAGGAACCATGAATTAGGAGAGAGACTCAAGCAGAGAGAAGGCCAGAAGGACTTTTGGAGAGCAGCATCCAGTATGGTGGAGCCTGGGTTGCTGAGAGAAAGACTGCTGAGGGCCGGCTGGAGCTGTCCAGGACTTTTGAGAATTGCCACCCAGAGCTGCCAAGGAGTGAGGAGGCATGGCTGTGATGCTGGTATTTTATCTGTCTTTTTTGATGTTGTTTTGCCAGATTCACCTGCTGGTGAAGGACAGTGCTGCTATTGTAGAGGTCCTGGAACCTTGCTGTTGGTTCAAAAGCACTGAAGGAGGATTTTCTTGTGGTGTGTTTACAGAAATCCTGGAAGAGGGCCTTGCTGATGTTTTCAGGGGTTCTGGGACTGTTTTACAGGCAGAGAGTGACTTGATGAGGACACTGGCTATGGCTTTGTTGACCCTTGTCTCCCCAGGAACTGAGATTGCTGAGGGCTTACCTAGAGTGAAGATGAAAGAAGGGCCTTTCCTTGGGTTTTCAATGCTGAGATGCTATCTTAACCTTGTTGTAGTTTAAGGGTGGATGGCCTTTTGTGCTCTCCTGCCCCTTTTGAAAAAGCGTTTAGTGTTAATGGATGGTATTATAATTCAGTAGTGTCCAAGGGTGGGAAACCTTTGGCCTTTTAATGCTCTGTGATTGACTAAATGAATGTACTTTATGAGTGGACACTATTCTACATTTGAGAAGAGACTAAATGAATGTACTGCCCAGGAGTGGGCTACTTTGACTACTGATCCAGGGGTGGGATCCCTGGACCT
This sequence comes from Pseudocheirus occidentalis, assembly GCA_028646575.1. Classification (NCBI taxonomy): domain Eukaryota; kingdom Metazoa; phylum Chordata; class Mammalia; order Diprotodontia; family Pseudocheiridae; genus Pseudocheirus; species Pseudocheirus occidentalis. The sequence continues at coordinate 7,202 of JAQQSW010012309.1, read as the reverse complement.
TGGTACTTTGCAATTGAATTGAGAACTTAACTTGATAAATGAATAAGTTACATTATATTTTGGCTTTCTCTGTTCTATGAATGTTTTGCTGAATAAATGGGCTTTGCTATGTTGGTAATCCGAACCTTGGAAGTTGCCTTTGTTTGGCATTACATATGTATTTTCCTCCATTCAACTCCCCCTCCCCTTTATCCTTCTCTCTCTCTCTTGCCTTTTATCCTCTCCCTTCTCGTAGGTATTTTGCTTCTGTCCACCCCCTCTCCCAGTCTACCTCTCCTTTTATAATGTTAATGGAATAGGAAGATCTTCCCTGTCCATTAATAGGCCTATGTGATCTGCTTTGAGCTCTAACCCAGTTCACAGCTGTGATACAGCCTGAGTCACATGGAACCTGAGACACATGGAGCCCACTGTAGGAGGAACTTGTCCAACTGAATAACTGAAATAGAATATTGGAGAGAGAGAGAGAGAGAGAGAGAGAGAGAGAGAGAGAGAGAGAGGAAGAGAGTGAGAGTGAGGCAAAGCAGAGAGAAGTGAGTATGAGTGAGAAGAGGGAGGAATTGGCCTAGGGGAACTTGTTTTGGGGGAGGCCTAACAGAAAGAATGCTTAAGATTTCAGTGTTCCCTGGACTGGTGATGAGTACCTTGCTAAATCTTACCTCCTAGTATCTTAATAGTGATGTTCCAAATAAGTATTTTGGTTTTGTCTTTGAGGAAGAGAGTTTATTATTTTTTTTTCTACCCTGGAAATCTGTATGCATATTCATAGCAGCTGCTATGAGTATTGCGTTGAAGTCACATTTTCTATCCGCCCCAACCCCTTCTCTTATTTCCTTCCCTTCCTCCTTCCCTGTAGGGTAAAATAAATTTTGATATACAATTGACTGTCTAAGTTATTCCTCCTTTGAACTAATTTCAATGGGAGTAAAGTTCAAACATTGACCATCACATCCCCATCTTCCCCTCTACTATAATAGTTCTTTTCATGCTTCTTTTATGTGAGATAATTTACTATATTCTACCTCTCCCTTCCCCTTTCTCTCAGGGAATTTCTCTTTCTCCTTAATTTTATTTTTTGGGTATTATCCTGTCAAGTCAACTTATATCCACACCCTCTGTTTATTTATAGTCCTTCACATTGCACTAATAGTGATAGAGTTTTTCTAAGTTACAAATATCATCTTCCCATGTAGGAATGTAAACAATTTAACCTTATTGAATCCCTTAGGATTTTTTCTTTCTGTTTACTTTTTTATGCTTCTCTTGAGTCTTGGATTTGAAAATCAAACTTTCTATTTAGCTCTGCCTTTTTCATCAGGAATGCTCGAAAATTCTCTATTTCATTAAATGCTTTTTTTCCTCTGAAGAATTGCACTCAGTTTTGCTGGGCAGGTGATTCTTGGTTGTAATCCTAGCTCCTTTAACCTCCAGAATGTTATATTCCAAGTCCTCTGTTCCTTTTATATGGAAGCTGCTAGATATTGTGTGATCCTGACTTGTGACTCCACAGTATTTGAATTGTTTCTTTCTGGATGCTTGTAATATTTTCTCTTTGTCCCTGGAGCTCTGGAATTTGGCTATAATATTACTGGGAGTTTTCATTTTAGGATCTCTTTCAGGAGATGATCAATGGCTTATTTCAATTTCTATTTTACCCTTTGGTTCTAGGATATCAGGACAGTTTTCCTTGATAATTTCTTGCAATATGGTATCTAGGTTCTTTTTTCAATCATGGCTTTAACATAGTCCAATAATTCTTTAATTATATGTCCTTGATCTGTTTTCCAGGTCAGTTAGTTTTCCAATGAAATATTTTATATGATCATCTATTTCTTTCTGGTTTGGATTTTGTTTTATTGTTTCTTGAAGTCCCATGAAGTCATTCTGTTTTTTAAGGTGTTTTCTTCAGTACTTTTTTATACCCTCCTTTACCAAGCTATTGACTATTTTATCATAATTTTGTTGTATCACTCTCATTTCTTTTCCCAATTTTTCCCTCTTCCTTTCCTCTTTAAGTTTTAAAATCCTTTTTTAGCTCCTCCAGAAATTACGTTTTTGGGGTCTGAGATCATTCACCTTTTTCTTTGAAGCTTTGCATATAGCTCTTTTGATATTGTTGTCTTCAGAGTTTGTGTTTTGATTTTCCCTGTCACCAGGGTAACTTTCTATGTTCAGTTCTCTTTTTTGTTATTTGCTCATTTTCCAGCTTATTTCTTGACTTTTAACTTCATGTTGAAGTTGGGCTCTGCTCCTCTGGTAATGTGGGCACTGTCTCAAATTTCAAGTTTTTTGTGCTGCTGTTTTCAGAGCTAGTTCTAGAGGGTTTGTGAGTTTTATGTTCTTTGAAGGTGGTGTAATCTAAGGAGAGGTTACGTGGTACTACTTTCCTAGCCTGTGCTCTAGTCTATGAATGACAACAAGCATTCTTTTTCATTCTGGAAATGCGTCCAGGTTCCCCACTCCCATTAGTGCTCCTCCTTGCCCTGAGACAATGCCCTGGAAGCTCATATGGACTATGCACAGAGTCCTGCTCCCAGCAAAGGGATTTTGTGATCCCTCACCAGCAAAGGGTTTCCTGCAGTGTCCTTATGACCAGCTGTCTGACCCCTTTATGGTCTGTGGGATGAAAACTCTGGAAGCTGCAGCTACAGATTCAGTCTGTCCCAAGGCTTGCTGTTGACTTGCCCAGGAGTAGCCTTCCCTGGGCTGTGCTCCATTCTTATTCCAGATAGACAAATCTTTCCTGATAACCTTCTAAGTTGTCTTGGACTGGAAAATTGTTTCACCCCTTCCTTTTGTTGATTCTGCTGCTTCAGAATTCATTTTGAGGCATTATTTTAACATTGTTTGAGAGGAATTGGCACAGTTCAGGCAAGTACCTGCTTTTATTCCCCTATCTTGGCCAATTAAGTTTTGAGGATGATTTCACCAACTTTTAAAGAAAAGAAGTCTTTCCTTTTTCTTCCCTCTCCCCCCCCCCCAGAAGGGAACTCTGATAACTATTTCTCCTACAGAAATAAGAAGCCAAATTGTGAAAGGAGTTAAGAAGTGAGTGAGAGGAGAGAAATGGAGTCAATAAATTTGGAAACTTTTTTCTAGGAGTTTGGTTTTCAAAGGGAAAAACATATAGGATAAGACCTTGAGGGGACAAGTGAAGGTTTATTTTTCAGGCTGGAGCATGGGCATATTTTTTAGATTGCAGGAAAGGAGCCAATATAAAGGGAAATAGTCAAAATTTAGAGAAATGGGATGATTGTGATCTGCTTGAAGTCATTTAGGGGATGGAATCAAATGAGGATTGTCAAGGGTGAAGGGAAGGGCTACCACATCATCAAAGATTGGAGTAAAGGAAGAAAGAATGGGAAGTGATGTCAAGCTATTGTGAGGTATAGAGTAAGGAAGAAAAGGGAATTCTGGGCAAATGGCCTCCATTTTTCCAAATAAAGTGTGAAGTGGAGTCTTCTGCTGAAAGAGAATGGGATGTGATATGAGAGATGGGAATTATGAGAGAGCTGAGGGGAAAAGAGATTTGGAATAACTTGTGAAGAAAATGGGATAGAGAATTAATTAGGTAAGAGTAAAAGAATTGCCTAACTGTAAAGAGGGCCCAGTTGTAATTAGACAACATAAATTTGTTGTAAAACAAACCAACATGGTTTGGTGGCTTCCTTCTGTACGTTTCCCCCTTAGCTCCTTGAGAACAGAAACGGCTTCATTTTTCCATTTGTATCTCCAGGACTTAGCATAGTATTTTGAACAATGCTTTATTAATTTATTCTTGTATCATACTCTCCCAGTCCCTGGACCAGAGGTTCTCAATCTGTGGGTTATGTTCAATTCAAATGCATCCTGCATATCAGATATTTACATTATGATTCATAACAGTAGCAAAATTACGGTTATGAAGTAGCAACAAAAATAATTTTCTGGTTGGGTGTCACCACGACATGAGGAACTGTATTAAGTGTTGAGGCATTAGGAAGGTTGAAAACCACTGCCCTAGACAGAATTCCTGAAAGAGGACTTTACTGCTGTCACAGAAGCCCTGAAAGAGGACTTTACTGTGGTTAGAGAAGCCCTGGGACTTTACTGTTGATTTGTGTTTGATTTCTCAGACAGAAGCCTTCTCTGTTGATTTGTGTTACTTTGTCAGACAGAATGTGAATTGAGATGGTAGTGCTGACAATGTGTGTAAATATTATTGTAGCTCTGTTAAGCTTAATGTGTATAAGCAAATACTGTTGTAACTCTGTTAAGCTTTGTCTTTGAGAGACAGGAACTTCAAAGAACTTGGAGTGGAGCAATGAAAGCTGCCTACCTGTGAATCCAGGAAAGAGCTGGGAATGGTCAACCTGTGGAAGAGGAGCTGGGTTTGGAAGTCACCCTCAGGTTAAGATGAATGAAGACTTTACTTGGGTACCCTGTATTAACGGATTGTGACTTACTATGACCTAGGGGGTAGGTGGTATTTGTACTTTCTGCTGCCTCTTAAGGACGATTGACTTAAGGATGATTGGAAGTCAATCTCAGTCAAGATGAAAGAAGACTTGGGTACTCTATGGATGGATGAGACTGTGACTTACTGAATTTACTTACTGAAAACTATGTGGCAACCTTAGTAATACATTGTTATGTTATATTGTTGTGAATACTGTGCTTTAGTTTCTTGAATGTTATGCTTTAGGTTATTGCTGAATAGAGAGTTCACTATACTATGTGATTAGTTCCTCAATATTATTCACAGCAGCAGTCCTCAGGAGAGCCTCTTGTGATTAGCTTTACAAGGGCCTAGATACTTTAGCCTCATGTAGTCTAGTGGCTGTTAAAAGCCTGTGCAAACTAAGCAGACAGTCATTATCAAATGGTGTCTGCTTTTTATAAGAGATAAAGTATAACCGTTTATCATACTTGAATTGGATACCCCTTGGTGAAGTTCACATATTAGTATTAAGTTAGCTTTTCCCACCCCTACTGGGATGTTTGTCTCTTGACTCTGCTTCTATTCGAATAATTGGTGGGAAAGAGGGAGAGTCTGGGAGTGAAGGGAATGGAGAAGAGTCCTGAAGCAAGAAAGTAGAGGCAACTGGTAAAAAGAGAGAAAGACCTAAGATATAAGTTCTACTTCACCTAAGACTGGAAGATACTATAAAGGGTAGATCTGGTTATCTGGAGAAATTGAGAATTTGGTGGCTGGATTAAAGAACCAAAACTATAGAAAGAAGAAGAAGAAGAAGAAAGAAGAAGAAGAAGAAGAAGAAGAAGAAGGAGAAGAGAGAAGAGAGAGAGAGAGAGAGAGAGAGAGAGAGAGAGAGAGAGAGAAAGAAAGAAAGAAATTCTTTCACTCAAGGGACAGGGAAGTAAGATGGGTTTTGTTGGGAAGGAGTTCAGTAACAGAGGAGTCTTCAAGGGTCTATGACTCTGGGGATTTACATACATTTTGGGCACTAATGGTTGCTGATTCCATGATTTCTATTTTATTCTTCCCCTTTTAATAAAATTTTCCTTTGTAATAATTTTTAAAATTATTAATATTATATAAATATTATTGTTTGTTAAATTTATTGCATTCTAAACACTGGAAGGTCCAGAACAGGAGAAGTTTTGTGGTATGTTATCCCAGGGGTGGGGAAGGGTTCTCTCCTTCCCTCAATTCTGCTGTGGTTCTTTGAAGGAGAGTTATGATTAAGAAAAGAAACACATGGTCTCCAGAAAGGCAACAACTCAAGGAAGGAAACAGCTTTACGCATCAGGACAATCTGATGCCACTAAGAGAGTCAGCTATGGACTCAAGGGAGAATTAGTTCTTCCTGATGGGAGCTGGCTTCCTGAGAGGGGCAGATTTACAGGAACTCTAGCTAAGCGACCTGGCCAACAAATGATACTGCAAGCAGGGAGGTTCAGCTTGAGGACTTTATATGGAGGGATGGGACATTTCCTCTGCTTAAACAGAGGAATGAGTTGCCTTAGTCATGTGTTTCCTACCACCATACTCTGAGTCTGTAAGTTTGTACTAAGTCTTCTTACAGATGCAGCTTGTATTTGTGGGAGAGTGTATTCTAGGGTCATGGAGCTAGTAACATTTTGTAGCCACTGTTTTTACTTTGAACCAATTTCTAATGACTCACCATGGGGGTATAATAAGCTATAAATTTAGAACTGCAGACCTACAAAGTATACCCTTGAATCTGAGGGTAGTAGCTGTCTTTTAGGAGAGTAGCCCAGAGGGGACCTTACAAAATAACAACAATGACCTAATCTCCCAAACCACTGTAAACCGGAGGAAAATTAAAATTAAATGGAATTGAAAATTAAAACTTTAAGTAATGCACAAAACAAAGAGCTAGTTTTTGTAAAAGACCACAAAATTGACAAACTAATATGATAGAAAGTACAGTATAAATTAGAGGTAATTGAAGAAGAAAGGTATTAAGATTAAGGAGGACTGGTAAAGACTTCTTGCAGAAGGTAGGACTTTACCTGAGACTTGTAGGGAGCCAGGGAAGCCAGGAGGTGGAGATGAAGAGGAAGTTTGCGGGAATAGAATTTGGCTATTGAAAATACCTGGACTTGGACAGTCAAGAATAGATCTAGGGTATATGGATAGGAATAAAGTATAAGACAGCTGGAAAGGTAAGAAGGGAACACATTACGGAGGGCTTTACAAGCCAAACATGGTATTTTATATTGGAGTTTATTGAATAAGGGGGCATGTCACAGTCGGACGTGGCTTTTAGGAAAATCAACGTTAACAGCCAAGGGAAGATGGGTTGGATGGGGGCAGCCCCGTTAGCAGGACGTTGCAATGGTGACGGGTGCCACCTTGCCGGACAAGAGAAGGGGGCGAGCGGGGAGAGACGTTGCTAAGGCAGGAAGCCAGCTGGCGATGGGAGCCGAGGCTGAGGGATCGCGGGTGCCGGGCAGGGGTCAGGCTTGGGTGACCCGAAGAACGGGGCTGCCGCAGCGGGGGAAGGGGAGGAGGAGTTTGCAGCGGGCAAGTTGAAGTTCAGATTTCTATGGAACATCCCGGGAGAGGAGCCTGCCGGGCGGCTGGAGGTGCGACAGCGGAGGTGGGAGGGGCGTGGCTGTGGTTAGCTGTGCAGTCGGGTCCAGCTTGTGACCCCGAACGGCTTAGGAGGGGGAGACAATAACGCTCGATTGCAAAAAGAAGGCCTAAAACAGTAACAACAAAAGGAACAGCAGGA